>NKCJ01000158.1:0-76760 GCA_003947015.1 Fusarium sp. AF-6
ATAACTGCTATATTCATGATGAGTTAATACACTCTACTATTGTGGCCCGTCGTACCCTCGTGAGAGCTCAAATCCTTGTCTTGCCAGCATCCCTCACGTCAGCATGGTCAAGGTGTTCAACTGCCCAGCCCTACCAAACTCCGATCTCTCCTTGCTTCCTCTTCAGCTTCTGCCTCAAATCTCAATCGCCTCTTATCCCATTCCTTTCGACGAGGCGTATTTATTCCAAAGAAACTTGCGACATACACAAGATCAGGACAAGCGTCGAGGAGATCATCCACATCTGATGGCTCAACGTCCTCATCCAAATTGACAAAGAGCTTGACGAGCTTCTTGGCTTTTTTGCAGCTTCGCACAGCAACTTGTCCCAGGGTGGTGCTCAAGTCTAGTTCTTGGAGAGTGGAAGAGTGAGAGTTGACGAGTCGGGCAATGACGTCGTTGAGGTGATTTTGTGCCGCGACGTGATCGTCTGAGTCCGTTGGATCTTCCAGGTCTCCGGCTGAGACTGATACAAGACGTTGTGGCGGAGATGCTTGGCCGATGGCATCCAAATCGAGTACAGAAATGGTGCATCCCAGACCGAAATCGATTTCTCGAAGAGCCGTCATGGAGGGCATAACCCGGACAACCCAGTCGGAAACTTCTTCGATACTCCAAACACGGAGCTTTTGCAGGGTCGATCCCCATCTCTTGCAAGCTTCCGAGAGTTCATCCGCTGTGATCAATCTGCACCGTAACTCAAGCTCACGAAGAGAAGGGCACTGGCGGCTGAGATCCGACAAAAGGTTAGGTGTTTGCTCGATGAAAAAGTCCTGGCCCAAGGTGAGGCATTCAAGATTGGAGGAGAGATGTGGCGATAAGGCTCGTATTAGCCAAAGGAATTGGCCATGAAAAGTCAAGCTAGTCAGCTTTTGTGCGGCCTTGGCGAAGCGCCCATCTTTCAAGGACTCATCAAACGCTTTTTGACTGGATTCATCCTCTTGCTGTTGCTGTTCGCTTGTCCAGGAGACATTTGTCGCGTACCAGAATGTCTTGAGTCGCGGACACGTATCCAATAGAGTCGCCATATTCATGACATCATGTGTCGAGACATGATTCGAATCTTCAAAATCCATCCCGCGCTCAATAAGCATGTCGTCGACATTTGGACATGCACGAGCGATGTCAACGATGAGGTTGCCATTCTCACCCTCAGCGTCCCATAGAAGCCGAAGAGACTTTACCAAGGTGGGGAGGTGAGGCTCGATGGCAAGTGTGAAACGAAATCCCCATTGTCTTTTTATGCTGTCAAGGTCGCGGGGATGGTTGTACAAGAAGGGTTCGGCGACGGATTGGAGTGTTCTGCTGGAGCGACAAAGCGCCAAGAGAGTCATCTGTCGTGTCACGTAGTCCCATTCAGTGACGTAATTGACGATGAGCTGGTAAATCTCGATAGGCAAAACAGGAGCGCGATCACCGTGTTGAGCTCCCAAGTCACTCCTGGATAAGACTGGCAATTCATCCGTGTCTTCGACGTCAGCAAAATCCTCTGTCTTGTGACAAAAGTCGATGGCGGCACGAGCTCGGCGCTGTGCTTGTTCGTCATGAGGTTTATCGCGGGCGATTTCCCGAAGGACGTTTCTTAATCGGAGGGCCTGGCGCCCTGCCAAGCGACAAGATATTTGGTATTCAGACATGATGGCGAGATGTGGAGGGGTGATGTTGGACGTGGAGCGTGTCCGGTGGCTTGGCTTTCCACAAGGGCCCGCATAATTACGTATTCGCGATTTGTGTCTATCTTTAAGTTGCCCATATGCAATTAGGGGAGTCAGCGGCGGGGACGTGGGAAGGAAACTGCCATAGAACAGGCGGGAAATCTTCAAGATGTAGTTCTTATTGTACTAATGCTTCTTTTTAAAAATCAGAAGTTTGACAGAGAGGATGAAAGTCCAAGCACTGCGCCTGGTTGATGTGTTGAGTTGAAGATTGACAAGGGTATCCTCCACCAACACTACGAATAAGCGCAGTGTCTTTGGAGAATTTTGTGGCATGTGATATTGGACATTTGTCAATGAAAATCAATGTTCGGGACACCCCGTAACTAATATAGGCATGGGCCTGCCCTTCATGGAATAAGGGCAGAAATGAGGGTTGAGCAATCCAAGCCCAAAGTGGAAAGTGGGTGATTGCTTCATTTGGCAAGGATTTACGAAGCGTTCAGCATTGGCTCGAACTACACTTCCTAGATTTGAGAAATAGAGACACTTTTAGCAGCGTCGGGGGCTCGGAGAATTGCAGGGATCTCTTTCAGGAAGGTGATGGTCATCGAGCTTTCTCAAGGTAGTAAGATGGCAACATGAATTGGCCCGAATAACTTGAACTACCGCATATATAAACCTCCGCTTAGCAGACCTGTTGCTGACTGCCAAGTAATTCTCTTGCTTACTGCGTACCTTCATCCGTTATTTCTTTATTCTGAACATGAAGATCAGCGCTATCCTCGCCCTAGGCGCCGCCATCCTCCCTCTAGCAAGCGGCGAATGCAACTGGCAAGACGTCGGAACCCTCAGCAAAAAATGGCGTCTCAGCACCTACAAATCCAAAAACTGCATCAGCCAAACAGGCAGCTGGAAAGGCTCCGGCTTTGGCGTCCGATGCATCAACATTCCCAACAACACAAAGTCCTTCATCTTCACCGTCGGCAGCGGCTACAATCCTCTCAACTTGGAGGACTGCACCATCTTTTTCAAGACAAAGGGTCATTGTGGGGGAGAACAGGTTGGGAGGTCGAGGGGGAGTTGGAAGAAGGGCTCTATGAAGAATAAGGTGGCTGGGGCTTACATTCAGTGTACCAAATTGATTCAGAAACGTGAGTTGGAGGGTGAGACGGAAAGGAAGTTTGTGAGGAATGATGATGGGGAGTGGTTTGAGGAGCTTGAGGATGGTAGATTGGTCAAGGCTGATTTGGTGGAGGACGACTTCCAGGGAGATGGGGATGAGACGGAGGAGGCTTGAATTCTTACCAAGGGTAGCACCGGGATCCGTTTCTATCAACAGTAGTCCTCTGAGTGTTTTATAAGCAAGGTTACTCCTTTCCCTCCCACCCTAAAAGTGCATCCGCGTGCTCAGCGTGTGTCCTAGTCAAATGGTTAACTCTTCCTTAATTCCGCTCCTACAAACTATCTCTTCTTTCCGCAAACCTATAAACCTACCCACCTCTGACCAGACGCCAAAAAAAAGCCATCCACCTAAAAACCAATCTTTTTGTCATGGGCTATTTCACTCTTTTTTCCTGTTCTCTTTTTTCCTTGTTCTATTTTCCCCCGTTTTCTTTTACCTCCTGATTGTTCGGGTAGATCGCCCCGGCCGACGGTCCGCCCGGCCGGGCCATGATGGGTTTTAAAGAACACTCTTCTTGTTCCCTTTCATTTCAACTCTGGGTCCCATTGTTCATTGTTTACCGACTACTTCCCTTTCTTCTCTTTCTTCATGGGTACCCGTCTCACCCGCGAACTTGGCGGTGAACTCGTGATGGATGGCTGCGCAGCTGGACCGTCAAGGTTTTCTGTTCACATAGATGTCCGAAAACTCATTAACCTCCCCATCCCAAAGTTTCCCCAGCACGAATCAAGTTTTTGAGCACAAGAGTCCAGAGGCCACCTTCGCTTGATGCCACGTGACTTGATCGTCTCTTGGTTATAACTTGGTGGTTCTCTGTCAGCCTCTAGCTTGCTTAGCCTGGTTTTCCTTAGCCTTCACACACAATACCATCGGACACGTTTGGGAATCCTCCGATTTAAATTTTTACTCTTCTTTGGATCCCTTGTCTATCATGGTTCCCTTTCTCCCAGATGAGATCTGGAAACAGATCTTTTCACACTTTGAGGTGTTCCTCGAGGACGATTATCGCGACCTTGAGCCCCTCGAGACGCTCACCGCATTGAGCCTCGTCAGCAAAAGGTTTTATGAAATGTCTCAATATTATCTATACCGCACAGTTCTTCTCTGGGGGCTGAACGATTTCTACTTTGGCGATCCCCACAAACTTCATCTTCTTCTCGCTGCAGCCCTTGCTAGCAACCGTCAGCTTGGCATGTTCACTAGGGAAATCTCCCTCGCCCATGGGAACCTAGAAAACGATGCTGGTCCTATGATCCCTATTAACAACTTCATTCCATCTCTCAACATGCCTCAGGGGCTCAAGGACTGGTTACACCGCGAATTCATCTTTGGACGGAAGGGATCTGGTATTGCAAGCTTCCTACTTGCCTTGATGCCGCAAGTTCAATTAGTAGAACTCCGTTTTTACAAAGAACCGACGACGACACTACCATGGCTACTCGGTGGGTGGTTCGATGAGAATATGGGCGAGCCCACAAACGAAGATGGTCGTCCCCAAACTGTTGCCAACCATCTTCACGATCTGCGAGAGCTTCGCATTGACGCCGGGTACGGTCAGACCTGCATTTACATCACCTACTTCGAGTCAATCCTCCTTCACCCGAATCTCCAAACGCTCAAACTGTCTGGGTTCGACTGGACAAAATCCAGAACCACAGACATGCTATGCCCAGGTTATCCATCCAATTTGCGACAGGTCAATCTTGACAAGTGCATAGTGGATGCGTCAACCGTCAGAGATATCTTGTCCCGGTGCAACAATCTGGAAGTCCTTACTGTCACGACCGGTCATCATGACATAGCCGGCCATCTTCTATCCGCAGGATGGGAAATTGACCTGTCCGAGTGTGGAGATGTTCTTAGGGAACTAGGCCAGAAATTGGTCATGTTCGAGCTTGACACTTATGAGTACAGATACAATGGCGAACCCAGGGGTAAGATCGGACCTCTTGAGAACTTGAAGGCTCTAAGATTCCTGTCAATCTCTAGAAATGACTTTATTGGTCCAGAAGACGATCCAGATGCAACTAATGGTCTACATCTGGCTGACGTTTTACCAACGTCAATCGAGGTGATGGACTTCAAGGAAGACATGCCAGATCAGGATTTGGGGCAGGACGAATACAAGTATGGAAGGCTGCATGACGACATATATGGCCTACTAGTTTGTGCACAATTCCCCAACCTGCGCAAGTTGGTGTTGACTCGGCTTGGGATTCCCCAGAGGGATGGGTTTAGGATGGAGGTGTCTGGGTGGGATATTCAAGACGGAGGGTGGTTTCTCGATGTGTCACCAGATTACGACTTGTTTACGCACATGGAGCTTAACATTGAGCGAAAGGACGATGATCCTGAATCAATTTAGAAGATATAAGTTTAATACAAATTTGTCAGATGAAGGTACAGCGGAGGAATCCATTCCAAATCGAGGGATTTACGCCTTGAAGATGCTTATAAGAACATAATTGATATTCCTGATGGTACCTTATTATCTATTGAACACTTTCTCGGGGTTCCTGGTTACTACCAGTTAGTATGCATGCAGGACATAAAAGGGGGAGAAGGTCTACAACTCACATGATCCAGTAGGGATCCAGCACTCCTTTCAAAAGTTTCTAGTCGGATTATCAACAACGCTGTTAAAACCCTGCACGGACAACTGAACTTACCATGACCTGGATAGTATCTTCACCAACTTCGTGCAACAAAGCATCCTTTTTACCAATACCAACTCCGTGTTCTCCAGTGCAAGTGTCTTTCATCTTGAGTGCACGCTTTACCATCGTCTTTACGGCGATCTTGGCTTTCTCAGCCTCTTCAGGGTCGGTTGTGTTGTATGTGATGTTCTCGTGAAAGTTGCTATCGCCGATGTGTCCTTTGACGCAAGCTTTCAGGCCGAGGGAAGCGGCGTGGGCTTTACTGTCTTCGATGATGTCGGCTAACCTACTCAGCGGAACGGCCACGTCAGTGTTCCCTAATAACATGTTAGATCTTATTTCAAGCAAGTGAGCAGAAAAGGTCTTACACATCTCTTCGCCATCCTCTCTCATCGCTAAGAGAGAGTAGAGAGACTCTTTCCT
Organism: Fusarium sp. AF-6; assembly: GCA_003947015.1. NCBI lineage: Eukaryota > Fungi > Ascomycota > Sordariomycetes > Hypocreales > Nectriaceae > Fusarium > Fusarium sp. AF-6. The sequence continues at coordinate 5,961 of NKCJ01000158.1, forward strand.
AGCCGACCACAACATCTTTTGCTCATGCTCGTCTCGCGCAAACTCAAAGGCGAGAGGGCTATACGGCTTCATGATTTCTCGGACGGTCTTGGTGTTATCGTCCACTGTTCCTTTCGTTCCTGAGAACTGGAGGAATAGTGTTGGCGTCTCCTTCCAAACGCGTGGTCGCGTGGCACCGCCCTCATTGACGATTCTCATCTGCGTTTCGTCCATGAGTTCGACTGCTGCTACCTGGACACCTCTTCGGATGATGTCAGCAGGGGCAGAAACAGCCCCTCGAAGATCTTCGAAGGGGACAACAGCGACGGAGAAATGGTCTGGCACTGCTGCAAGCTTGAGGGTCGCTTCCGTGACGATACCAAGAGTTCCCTCGGATCCCACGACGAGGCCGTTCAGGTTGTAGCCTGCGCTACATTTGCGTGGACGGCGTCGAGTCTTGACAACACTGCCGTCGGCGAGAACCACAGTCATGTTGATGACTCAGTCGCGCATGGTTCCGTAGCGAACAGCGTTGGTACCAGAACAGTTGGTTCCGATCATGGCTCCGATCTTGGCACTTGGGGCTACAATAATGATCAGTTCTGTGCGAACACATACCAGGAAGGCGGAACTCAAACTTACCAGGATCAATTGGAAACCACAGTCCTGTACCCTGTTTCGCGAGCCGGAGGTTCAGATCCGTCCAGCACACACTCGGCTGCACAACCACGTCCATATCTTCTTTATTGAGCTTGACGATGCGGTCCATGTACGCAAAGTCTATGCTTACGCCTCCAAAGGGAGCGCTGATATGTCCCTCAACAGAGCTACCTCCGGAAAACGGGATGATAGGAACCTTCCACTTGTGGCAGATGTGTGCAATACCACTGACATGCTCGGTACTGCGCGGATAGGCTACAGCAACTGGCAGGGTGTCGACGTTGACTAAAGACCATTCTGAGTAGCCGTGTGCAAGGAGGTCGTCGGAATCTGTCGAGATGATGCCATCAACGTCGCTAAATAGTGTTTGGATCTCCTCGATGGCCTATAATCCTCAAACGTTAGCGCGACCTTCCTTTCCACGCAGATTCGAAGAGGTTACCTTTTCCATGTCTTTCAAAGAAGCATAGTTAACTTTTGGCAGTCTGCGTTCGTCTAGAATTGGAGCTGATGCTGCATCCTTGTTCGTGATTAGCGTTGATGCGCCATATCCTAGCGTAGCAGCTATGGCCATCGACACGATAACCCCAAAGGTACTAATGCCCTGAAGTTTGCTAGCTTGTGTCCACGAGGTTGGGCCATTTTTCTCTAACCGAGCCGTTTGGGACAAGCTCCGGCTTAGCGAGTTGAGAGATGTTGAAGAGATACGGCGAGATACTCGAAGATGGCGTAAAGAAGACGCCAACATGGTTGATCGTGGTATCATGATGAAAGAGGTAGCACCGCCCGTTGGTAATTGTGGACTGTGGTATGGTCATCGGTTGGCTATATGTAATTCCATATAGCTGACTCCCCTTCCATACTCCAACTCGGAGACGGCCAACACCTTGTTCTACCTTTCCCGTCTTTCAGATCCGAAAGATAGAGAACCCTAGATATCGGCCAAATAGTTGACAAACGCCGAGGACAAAGCAATCACTTACGGCTATGATACCCGAGGCTTACTTTAGTCTCCCGCCCGCGGGCGCCGTCCCCGAAGGCCGCAAGGTTCAGCTAATGGTTCCTTTCCCCGCGTTTACTCCATGTTTTAGGGCCGATCTAGCCTTCCTGGATAAGGTATTCCGGGGTTATCTGCGGGGGAGACTGAAGGATCGCATCATGGATGAAGATCTGGCCCAACACATGGAAGGTCTCGGGGGTGGCATCCGAGGGTGACTTTTGAGGCTTCGCATGATGAACGAGAGACGAGGATAAACGATATACGATACTATGTATATTAAATGAGATGTCTCCCTTTTCAATACTCACATCAACTACACATTCTCAACTGATTGCTCTCATACCTTTCTGATCTTCAACATGTCCCGGCAGAACTCCGTCGGCGCTGCGGAAAAGCAGAGGCAGAGCCTTGACCCTGCTTCAAAGCAATGCGAAACCATCAACAATGATGAGCTTTACAACATTGACCCCGAACAAGCCAAGAAGGTTGTTCGAAAGTTGGACTGCGTTATTATGCCTCTGATGGCCTTTGTTTACTTCTTCCAGTGCAAGTCTAACATCAAAACGTCATGAAAGTGGCAAAATCCGACCCTGTATCAACTTGCAGATCTCGATAAACAGTCCATCAACCAAGCTGCCATCTTTGGTCTTCGTGACGACCTCAACCTCACGGGAGAGCAGTTCTCCTGGGCTGTCTCCCTCTTCTACCTCGGCCAGCTCTGCTCCGAATATCCCGCGGCCTACCTTCTCTCGAGACTCCCGATTACGCTTTACGTAGGCTGCACTATCGTTATCTGGGGCGGCGTGAACATGGCCATGGCTGCGTGTCAGAGCTTTCACGGGCTGGCTGCTGCGAGATTCTTTCTTGGGTTTACTGAAGGTATTTCTTCCACTACCTACAATCATTGTCGAGAATACGAGCTAATTCATACCCTTTTACACTACAGGGACCGTTTCTCCCGCCTTTATAATCCTCACTTCGAACTGGTATGTCAAGAGAGAGCACCCGATCCGCGTCGCAACTTGGGTCTCCATGAACGGCGTCTCCCAAATCATTGGCGCCCTCATGATGTACGGAATTGGGCAATCCAACATGTCACTTGCCCCGTGGCGTGCGCTGTTCATCATTTGCGGTGGTTTGACGTCCTTGGTTGGCGTCGCCTTCATCTTCCTCATGCCCCGAGATACCTCTACAGCATGGTTTTTGACAGAGGCCGAGAGGGAGATTGCTACTCAACGTCTAGCCGTTGACCGTGCAACTCGTGATCGTGCAGAGTTTAATAAGAAGTAGGTTAGGGAGGCTCTGCTGTCACCCATGACTTGGATTTACATGATGATGGGTTTGTGCATCACTCTTACAACCCCAATCATCAAGGTATGCCAAAACGAGCCCTCTCTAGCAATCAACGTCCTAATATTCCACAGTTCAGCGCAAGTGTCATCAACGGCTTCGGCTACAGCAAGCTTCGGACCATGCTCGTCGGAATGCCAGCGGGAGCTTGTAACACGGCAACTGTCTGGATCGGCGCCTTGGTCCCGCGAATGTTCCCCGGTACCCGAACCTACACTGCCATCGGTCTCTGCTTCGTCCCTCTTCTAGGCGCTGTTCTCCTCATGACTCTCCCTCGTGAGGGTGCCGAATGGGGCATCGTTGTGTCGACCTGGTTGGGCGGTTGCTCGTCAGCCCTGCTTAGCAGCTCGGCTAGCATCATTGCCAGCAATGTCAACCGCAACACAAAGAAGAGTGTCGTATCTGTCGACTTCTTTATTGCCTACTGCGTTGGATGTATCGTCAGCCCGTTTGCTTGGACTTCAAAAGACGCACCCCGTTATGCCAAAGGTTGTATCTTGAGTCTGTCGTCCATGATCGCTCTGATCATTACGTATGTCGGATTTGCCATTGTTGTCAAGCGTAAGAACGCTAGTCGAGATGCTAAGGCGGCAGATGGACAGGTTCAATATATTGTGGAAGGCTCAGGAGGCAGTCAGCAGGCCGGTGTGTCGATCAACTCGGATCTTACTAATGTGCAGGATAAGGGTTTCCGATACACCATCTAAAGCATGGGAAAAGGCTCAAAGACTTGGCAGTGAATAAGCTCAATAAGTTTTTAATAGTCTTTCCCAGATCCCAATGAAATGCCCACCCTGTTGTTACAAGACTGAGGGTACTTCTTTACCTCTCGTACTACTCTTACAAATATCCATATCCAATCGTACAGTCATCGTCTCGTTATCCCCGAAAATAGAAAAAGACTCACAGTACCTCCCTTCCACTGACTTGATTGTAGCCTCCCTGCAATCTCTGTCCATATCCCTGTGCTCTCTCAGGTCCGCTGGGCATCACTTCCATAACGTCGTTACTCTCGTCTTTCAAGTTAACCCTTCGATACTCGTCATAGGAAGGGGACACAGAGCTCCCAACCAAGGTTGGATTGGAAACGGACCTAGCCCAGACTGGATGTGGAAGTCCATCAGCACCCATGTTCCTCATGTCCACATCCCCTGATGGCTGGTCATGGGGTTTCAGCAAGGGAACGTCCTCGTCGACTCTCTCCCATCCCTGTATACCGGCTCCCTCTGCTGCCATGCGCAGGAACTGTAGTAGACCGTATGAAGTCCACGTCAGAACATCAGGTTGCCGCTTCCGCCACCAGATCATGGTCCGCAGGACGAGCGATGGAAGGATGATAGATAAACCCCCAAGCACAGCAAGGGCAATGAATCCAGCTTTATGAAGGTTCTTGAACTCAAGGCTGTGGACCTTTTGCGAGGTGCACACGTAATCCATCAAGTTCTTTCTCGTTTGCACGATAAAGGTGGTGTTGTCTCTCAAACCAGAGTTTTCCGGATCCTGAGGTCCCAGAGCAACGTTTATGACTCCAAGCTGGACTTTGGCAATTCCAATCATGAACCAATACTCGACCTCACGCATCCATTGATCGTTTGGGAGAGGGTTCTGTACACCGTGGCGTAGGCCAGGATACCGCTTTGCTCTGAGAGCTTCTGTTCGGAGATTTTCAATGACCATGTCGATCCCACCGGCCTGGTGCAGGGCCCATCTGATACTGGCGTGGGCGGCAACTTGCTTGATCGATAGCTCGTTGACAAACGTCATGTTTGTGGTGGAATCAGCAAAACTCGCTAGTGGAGTCCATTCATCTGACCCAGCCTTCGCGAACTGGTACTGGTCGATACAACCAATAGCTGTGATGGGACTGTCGGGCATGTAGTGGTCAGGCAGCAAATCCTTGTTCGCTAGCTTGGTAGCGGAAAAGAAGGGATCGGTACAAGGGCCGTCTTTCCCAAGCATGTAAACGTTATTGTTGTTGAAGAAGACGACAGTAAGGTCGGCGTCGTTTCGACGCAGCTCGGGGATTGGCTCGAAAAGCTGGATATAGGAAATGTTGCCGAACGGACGCCAATAGAAGCCCCTACAGAGAGTTAGATATTCTCCCAAAATTTGGTTTTGGATGGTGACTGTACGTGAGAGTATATGAAGGCTCGGCAACAAACTGCCAGTCGCTGACGCCATAGGTATAAGTCCAATTGGAAACAGCCGAAGGACCAAAAAAGATGCCAGTGAAATTTTCACCAGTCATGCGTTCAAAAACCATGCCGTACTTGTTAACATTCAAGGGTGAGCATGTTGTGGAGCGTCGAAACTTGATTCTCTCCTCTGGCGGAGCGTTGATCCCAAAATCCTTGTGAGAATCCAGCTCATCTGTCTGGACGGTGATTGCAGGGGGCTTTCCTCCCTCTGTCCACGGCAGACAGACGCTGTTATGAAATGGGCATGGAACATTATGTACCCTGAGGATGGGTAGTTGACGCTTGGGGAGGAATTGATCGCAGAGAGCCGACTCGGCATCAGTCTCGTAGCAGTTGTCGACATACGAGGCAGCCTCAAGGGTCTGCTTCGTTACTACTGTAAACGAACCCTGTAGATCCCCATCTATGTCTGGTTCCCAGAAGCCACATTTTGGACTCCTTATCAGGACTTGATTGCCCTGGTTATCCAGCATCTCCATGGCGGTGATGAAGGGTAGAGCAATAAGGAAGAAGCCAAAGCTGACAAGAGCAAGAATAACAATAGGTAAGGTGCTTTTTAGGACCTTGGGATTGTTGCCCCAAGCGAGCCATAGCTTCAAAAAAGCTGCTCCAATCGCAATATCGCTGCTGCCGTTTCGTAGGATAGTCTGTTGCTGGTGATACAGGGCGTCAAAGGCACCAGGGCCTTCTTGTTGTCGCCTTCGCCGGTTCAGTTGAAAGATGAGGTAGGCGATCAAGTTCCATAGCCCAGCGGCGACAAAGACGAGAAAGATACCGATAAAGATGCTGAGAAGCTCGGCATCATCTTTGAGCATGGTGATCTGACCGCCCGTCGCCGCGTCTTTGTCCCAATTCCGCCATCCTCCCCTGTGGACAAGCTCGGGCTTGACATAAAGATTCGATATTGATGCCATGGATGATTCTTGATCAAAGGGGGCCCATAAGGTAAGAAGGTAGGGGCTTCAGAGCAGCTCAATAGAGATAACACGGACGTAGCAACGCTGCAGCTTATAGGTGCTCAAGCTTCAAAAAACACAATAACAGCCAAGGTAGTTCACAGAGATAAATAGAGATCAGATTAGTGCGACGATTAGGTTTTACGCCTCACTCGGCCCCGTATTAACCCCGAGCCTGATGATCGACGGGAGTCCAGCCGACCATCTGCCCTACAATCTCATGTGAGTCGCACCGATCGCCGACTTTTTCAAGGCTTAGTCCCGAGACCTGATCCTTGCGACTCCACAGAATAAAGGGGGACTCTCAGCTCGTCTAGAAAATGTTTGTTTCATTTAGCGAGGACTGGAGGAATCAAGGCTGTCGCTTTCGATGCATGGGCCATCCAGCACAGCCTAGCTTGGCAAAGAATCGGGACTGCCGAGCCCCTGCATTCATTACCTACTCCTTCACGAGAGGAATTGTGAGTTTGGAAGGAGGGAAGGATCATCATGAGATTGGTATGCATTACATATTGCCCGCCTCACCATATACTCTGCGCCTTTGAGGCCTCCTACCGACAAACCAACACATAGGCAGTTGAGGAACCAGCCCCTGCATAACAGGTGGAGGCTCTTCGAGTGCGTCGGAGCGTGTGACCGTTTTAGGTAATTGCATCTTTCCTTTTTCACAGCCTGCTCTCTTCGAAAGGAAATTAGCTACTCAGAGGATGATGTTCAACCAACAACCAGGCCCTAACTTTGAAGGATTGTGCATGCGGTGGAGTTAGTAGGATCCACCAGTTTCGAGATTTTATTCTGCTGCCTTGGGATCGGCAGGTAAGAGTTTGACGGATTTAGTCAAATAGTCTCACTTAACATTGCTGATCCGGTCTGTATAATGCCCCTGTGATGGAATTCTTACACTTCCCAGGCATCCGAGACAATCATGGACTGGGTCGCCTTGAAGGACTAGTAGAAGCAATGGGTTTGGAATCCTCTGGCTCAGTGACTCCCTCGTCCAAGGTATTAACTCTATTGGCCAGAGTAAAAGTCCCTAGGCGATCCTAGAGAGGTTTCTCAAGGGGACAGTTCCTAGTAGAGAGGTTCTATTTCGCCACAATGGCCTCTCAGCGTTATTTGAAACACAATCGTACGTCACTCTGAGACACAGCAATTATAGTCTCACTTGTTTACTCCGTAAGGCAGGACGGGGCTGAAATGGGAAAGAAGTACATGACCGGCCAAATGGCCAAAGCTAGAAATCGGCTGCGCCGACAATATGACATGTTACGATCGTTTACTCCGTAAAAGCGTTCCATACACCCTCATAGGTTATTTTTAGCAAGAGATATTATCCCCTTGTATTTAAACTACCTACTACATCGTTACCGAAGCTAACCCTAGCTCCCGTCCGCACAAGAACCTCTAAGGCTGCCACCAGGTCTTCCTACTGGCGAAAGTATCCGCCTTTCCATAGTCCCAAAGATTGCCCTCCTTCATGGCAGCCATCATCCACTCTCGACATGCATGGTCTGTTCTTACAGACTGCTTGCCTGACATGGGCACAGAAAACTTGACGGCCGACACAAGACCTTGTGGATCATGTGTTATCGCGTCCGTCTCATCGATCAACGACGGCGTAAACTCGTGATCCGCAAGCACAATACTTATCGGCCTCGCCAGCTTTGGGTCTCCTCCAGTCTCGAACCGCCAGTGTTGTCCGATAGCCTCCTTGAAGTTCCATCTCTGTATCCTATAGAGACGTGGTCGGGCAATCACCATGTGTTCGAGGTGTTTTGCCCTAGCCACACGGTGCCATAGATCCTCCTCAGCGAGGTCCACCTGGAAACCCGCCAGGCTTCGCAGTTTAGGCCATCGTTCCCAAATGCCCAAGTCATTCGTCCAAAAATCCACGGTGCGTAGACCTCCCACCGTCACAAACTCCTCGACGTTGTTGAGGGCTGCGAGTCCATCAAATAGCCCTTGACCAAGATGCGGGTCAAGCTCATTCTCCTGGGCGAACCTAGGAGCTGGTAACTCCAAGATCAGTCGGCGTACTGAGCCGCCGAGCTCAAAGAGTACCTGGCGGATGAGCGACCCAAGAGACGCCGATTCTTGAGGAGACGGGGTACAAACGCCTAGGTAAAGAGACGATGTGTTTTCGAGAGGTGTGATTGGCGGTAGGTTTGTGCTGAGGGTAGATGTCTTGGCAAGGGACAAGCAGTTCCAGAACTTCTGGATCCTTTCGTGGCTGTCCAAGTAGACACAGTGTTGCCTCAACAGCCGAGCCGCAGTCCCATAGGTCGCGCGACAGACCTGTGACCAGGCGACTAGTAGTTGGACTTCGGGTAGTGATACATTGACTATAGCGTGGGGGTTTGTAATAGACAATGAAGCTTCCACAATTTGCAGAATAAGCTCAACGGGGAGGCGAGGCTGGTGCGTCATCTTGTCTGATGTGCCGCGTAATCTCAAGCTCCCAAAGACTCGTTCTTTTGTATTGGGGCTATTATTTGCTGCCTGGAGAGTATTGGGTCTTGATTCTAGGCTGCAAGAATCGACATGGAAAGGCGGTTGTCTGATAATCCAAAAGGAGGAATGATGGTATCCCTGCTAGGCAGCCATGTTTTATCCCTCGTTGTCCAGTCAACGGCGGCATCGTCAGCAAAGGGATCGTCAACATTCGTTTTCGTCAATAATCACGACGATTATCTTATGATATTTACAATTATTATACTTACTTATTCATAGAATCAATTAAACCCTCATCCATGGCATCATGGATATTAACGCGGGTTTTGTATCCTGTTTCCTGAAAGTTCTACGGCGTAGGTATGATGAATGCCTTTGTGTGTCAAATATCATGAAACCAGGTTAGGGTCAATTGTCTCATATCCGGCTGCCTAGACTCAAGTATTTCGATCAACTAATTTCTGAGTAACCAACATATGATTCCCTCTCTCCAATCCTGTGGTAATTCCAGTGTCTTATTCTGACGCGTGCTTAGTGTCAGTAGATTTAGCGCAAATACCCTGTACCACTGGTCTTGGCAAGGAATGGTTCACATGAAGAGCATTGTATCTCTACCTTTTACCCTTTCCGCCGAGTTTTCTATTCTAATCACTTAGGGTCCGGAACTTTGTGTTGTACTAACTAGAAAGATGAACTGAAGTCATGGCATAGTTTAATATTGTGATTTAACCGCTTCTTCGTACTGGTTTCGGATGAATGCCAACATCAGGGGTTGGGATGACTTCAATTGTTGATCTACAGCTGTAGAAGAATCTTTTCATTTCGTGAACAAGAGGGCTGGGCCAAATAGCATCATTGGGGAATGGGTTAGGTGATGATGCACCCCGGAAGCAAGATATCAGCCTCAGAGGATGCCACCTAGAATAGGCGCAGCAGCTCGGGCTATAATCGCTTCTAATTACCCATCCCAGCAATTTGCGGCGAGTGACAAATCCTGCAATATTGCAAAGCGCGATCCAAAATGACGACTATCTATGCTAGACCTCATTGAGCTCAACCCCACCCCTGAAGGATGATTGACGCGGAATTTTGAATTCATAAAATGGGACGACTCTCAGACTTGGCTGCTTTCGACCCCCAAGCAAACTGTTGTCCTGTCCCTCCAGCCATGTCTTTTGTTCGATCCGTCGTTCCTGAATTTGAGGCCGCCAATCAGAAGTATGCGGCCCAGTTCAACAAAGGCGACCTGCCTCTCCCACCAGGACGGTAAGGAACCCACACACAATTGACCGATTTATCAATCTAACTGGGCTTTCTCTAGCAAGGTGGCAGTCGTAGCGTGTATGGATGCTCGTCTCGACCCGGCTAAAGTGCTTGGGTTGGAAGAAGGCGACGCTCATGTCATTCGAAATGCCGGCGGCCGTACAATTGATGCAATCCGGTCCCTCGTCATTTCGCAGCAACTCCTCGGTACACGAGAGATTGTTATTGTCCACCATGTAAGAGATCAACATGAATTCAAGCCACCGCGGGCAACGCTAACAGGTACTTAGACTGACTGCGGCATGCTGACATTTTCTGATGTCGAGCTCAAGGACAAGATCCGGGATGAGTTGAAGGAAGATGCTGAGCACATTGCTTTCTTGCCATTCGGGGATTTGAGAAAGAGTGTTCTGGATGATATTGCCATTGTAAAGAAGAACCCCCTGTTGCTCGACGTTCCTATTACAGGATATATCTACGATGTAAAGACTGGCAAGATTGAGAAGGTGGAATAGTGCTAAAAGTCAACTCGGGAGTAGGAATTAGAGATGAGATTTAATTCAACAACTTTCATACCCAACGTTCCCAGTAGTCGGTGCCAGAGAAATGAGCTTCGCCTTTCAGAGCCTGTCTGTTCGGATATACACAGCTGGCTAAATCCGAACCCATCATACACGGAAACGCACAACGTTAAAACCCCCTACTGACTCATCATTCCTAATTACGCGCAACCCATGGATCCCCCGCCTAAGTGTACCAGCTCGGTTCAGGGATCTCCCCCAACAAGGCCCAGCTGCCCACTTCACGAAACTTGTAAGCGATTGGATCGTGCAGAGAGTGAACTAGACGTCATTTTAGCGCGGTACAGCCAATATCTAACGGTTTCCACTTACGGCGAGTGTTGCGCCAGAACCTGTCAAAACCGTACTTTGACAAGCCGGATGAGGCGCCTGTTAGCTCGAAGAACTTGCTGCTGACGTTGATGGCGGCTTCGATTGCGGTTGCTTTTGATGCTGCTACCTCTTCTTTGGGTTAGTGAGTATTCGCAATGACAAGGGAGGATCTACTTGCGGACTGCAATCTCGCCACGTGCTTCCTGGGTAAGCTCCTCTCTTGGGGCATGGATGAGCTTGGATATGCGCTCCGCCGTGCGATCCACGAGGGCCTCGGCTGCCCAAAGCGACGCCTGTAAGCGTCCATAGCCTTCCCGGATATACCACTCGTCTGTAGCCTTGGCCTTGTCATCTCCGCCGTATGGCCAAGCTCGAGTGCGAGTGCGAGTGTACTCGGTAGCGGCTTCAAGCGCTCCAATACCGACACCAACGTGGACAGCCGCAAACTGAAGCTGTACCGGTGGGAGAATGAAGTCGTGGTATGCATCTCGGGGTGTGAGCTCCTTGTCTTCATAACCCGCAATGTGTTCCCAAGAGACTCGCACGTTGCGGATAACACAGCCACCAGATTCCTAAACCCCAAGTTAGCTTGAATCCCCCAAGTAGCCGACTTGAACTCACCGTGAGACGTTGCCCAATAACGTCCCAGTCTCCCTTGAACGAAATCCCAGGGTCCTTTGTGGAGACGTAGGCAAAAACATGGGTCTTTGCCTCATCCTCAAGGACCCCCTCCAAAACGGTCACGTCACTGATAACGCCCCCTGCATTGCGGAGAAAGGAAGGATTTAGCACCGGAAATATCGGTCAGACCTAAAAGACGTACCAGTGGAGAAGAACTTGTCACCGTTGAAGACAAGCGAGTCCCCCTCATCCCGAGCAATCATGTCTGCGTTGCGAGGGTTTACGGCACCACCAAGATAATAGTTGCCTTCGGTGAACTCCCGGAGCCAGCGGCGTGCTTGCAGGGGCGTTCCGAGGATTTGGGAACTCCAGAACCTGTTCTGCGTCAGTTGTATCTCACGGGATAGCGAGATGATGCAGGTCATACCATGAGTAGTGGTTGCCGAGCAAGTGGCCGATGCTTCCATCAGCCTTGGCAATCTCTGTAGTCACCTTGTAAGAAGTCTGCCAAGTCTCTCCTCCACCGCCAAATTCTCGAGGACCGAGGAGATTGACGAGACCAGCGTCCTTGAGAAGCTGAACTTCCGCAAATGGGGTCTTGCCAGCCGCATCACGCTCGGCTGCGTCGAGCTTGAGAATATCTGCCACTTCTCTAGCACGCTTCACCCATCCCAGAGGTGTATCGGGCTTGGGTTCTTCCGCCCACCGCTTGTTAGCCTGGACGCGAGCCTGCTCAGCTTTGAAACTCTGCATGGTGAGGGGTTTTCTGTCGAAAGTGTTGTGTGTTACTGTGTCAGAGGGGGAGAAGACGTCTCTGGTTGGGTGCAAGGTAAAGTGGTGTGCTACCAAAGGCTGATGATAGGGGATTTTATAGACGAGATGATTCGTCTATTTCGAAGGCCTTATGGACAGGGAAATATTTCCGCCTCGCAGGGGTAGTACAGATGAGTTGGATGGATATCCTTGGCGTTTCGCCATTGAGCTGAGCTGTCACGCCTTTGCAGCTATTTGATGCCGACAGTCGCTTGATCCACCGTCAAGTGGGATAACCTCGTGGCTCTTGCATGGATTTAAGTTCTCCAAGACCTACTAGATACCCTCTTGTAGATTATTCTTGGGCTTCCAGCTATCTAACCACTACACGATGTCTGAGACAGGAATATTCCCCATATTTGATTCCGGGGCGGGATATGGGATCATCGTGGGGCTAGGTATGGGCGCCGACTCTTGCATTCGCTCTCCCGCTGACAGCTCTCAGGTGGCATATTTGCCATCCTTATGAGTCTCACGACCTTTGCTCTCAAGCGATATTTCTCCGAGGTCCAAGACTCTGAGATGTATCTCACTGCCAAGCGCTCGATCAAGGCTGGTCTGATAGCATCCTCCGTTGTGTCTTCATGGACACTGAGCGCTACGCTTCTGACGTCAACCACGTTTGGATACTCGTATGGTATCGCGTCTACTTTCTGGTACAGACTGAAACCTCGAGCATCGACTTCAACCGGTACTGACTGAATCAGGTACGGAGCCGGGTGCTCAGTCCCGATTCTCACATTCGCGGTTCTCGCCATCGAACTCAAGAGAAAGGCACCAAACGCACACACCTTCTTGGAACTGGTTAAGCACCGTTATGGAGCTCCGGGTCACATCGTGTTGGCTGTCTATTCGCTGATCTACCAGATTTTCATCGCAGTCAATCTCCTAGTTGGCGGAGCTGACGTCTTCAATCTCGTGACTGGAATGAACAAGATTGCTGTGTGCTTCCTCTTCCCTCTAGGAGTCTGCATCTACACATTGTTCGGTGGTATCAAAGCCACTTTCTTGACAGAATGGGGTTAGTATGCTTTGATGCTACCCCATGATTTTCTGCTTCATGAACTTACCTGAACAGTGCATACCGTCATCATCTACATCATCATGCTGGCATCCATGTTCGTCATGTACACCACCTCAGATCATGTTGGATCACCCGGAAGAATGTGGGAGCTTCTAAAGGACGCATCAGAGATTCGCCCTGTCGACGGTAACGCCGGCGGTGAACTCTTGACCATGAGGAGCTTTTACGGTGGCTTAGTCGGTCTCATCTTTTTGGGTGGTGGCTTTTCTGCAACTGTCGATTCCCAGTGAGTAGGTCTAGAATCATATTGGATGGATGCTGATGAGAAAGAAAGGCTATTCCAAAAGGCCATCGCTGCCGATCCCAAATCCACAGTTGCTGGGTATCTTCTAGGATCCCTCTGTTGGGTATGTCTGCAAGGAAGCAGAAACAATTTGAAGCTGACAGGAGAATAGTTCAGTATCCCATTTTGTATCGCAACTACCTTTGGCCTGGGGGGCGCCGCCTTAGAGCATACACCCTCCTGGTGAGTGGTTTCGTTCCATGCCAGCCACACTGAACACATGCTGATTGTTAGGCCTACGTATCCAACTCCCTTGTCACCAGCTGAAATCAACTCAGCTCTGGTCATGCCATATACAGCATACACAATCATGGGTAAAGGTGGCGTTGTAGCCGTTCTTCTTATGGTCTTTCAGGCCATCACAAGTGCTATGAGTTCAGGTGAGACTGCGAGTTAGAAACACAACTGCCAAGATCTAACAGGATTAGAAACCGTCGCGGTAACTAGCTTGGTCACTTATGACTTTTACCGTTCATATATCAACCCCGAAGCGACCGGAGAGAGACTGGTTTTCATCTCTCACATTGCAGTTGTCACCTTCGGGCTGTTAACTGCCTGTGTCGCCGTCGGTCTTACCTACGCAGGTTTCTCTGTCACTTTTATTGTGACGGCCATTGGTATTCTCATCGATGGTATGCCAATAGTCCTCTCGCTTCTTGGCTATGCTCTCTAACTATCGATAGGTGCCGTGATCCCCAGTGCTTGCACACTATTCTGGAAAAAGCAGAGCAAATACGCCATTGTTCTAGTACCAATCATCAGCTCACTAGCCAGCATTTCGACCTGGATTGGAGTAGCATACCACAAACACGGAACGGTGACTATCGCCACGTTATCCGACTTCATCCCAACAGTTGCGGGCAACATGCTGGCGTTGACTGCGCCCATCATCCTAACGCCACTCATCACATACCTAAAGCCCGAAAACTACGACTTTGAAAAGTTCAAGGAACTGAAGCAAGTTGATGACTCTGGCTTTGACGTCAAGGCACAAACGGAGGGTGTTGCGGTCAAGACTGCACAAGAGAGAACAGAGGCCGAGCTGGTGAATCTCCAAAGCATCGAGAAGGAGCTATATGTTGCACGTAACTATGCTCTCGGTGCTGCCTTGTTCATTGCCATTTCTTTGACCATGTAAGTTGCCATTTATATGATGCCGTGAATAGTGCTAATGGTGTGCAGTCTCTGGCCGATCCCCATGTATGGAACGTCTTATATCTTCAGCAAACAATTCTTCACCGGCTGGATTGTGGTCACATTTATTTGGGCCTTCTTTGGAGCCATAGTTGTGACTCTTCTGCCAATCGTAGAGAGTCGAAGGGAGATTTACCTCTTCTTCCGCGCCGTTATCACAAGGAGATCAGCATCGCAATGAGTAGGCAACCAGACGAAGCGATCATGTAAAGAGATACATCTCTCATTTTATGGAGGGATATCGACGGCTCAAGTCTCTTGATATCCGAAAATGTGCTCGTTACTTAAAAATTTGTCACTGGTTCCACTCGCGACAATGCACTTCGTTCTCAGCGTCTGAGCGCGATGGAGAACTTGCTCTTTGTATGCCTTTGCGCGCGAGTCAAGAAATATTACATACGCATTACCTAAATTAGTGCAAGGGAATACCATAATCTGCTCGAAGGAGAGTCTGAATGTAGAGTAAACGGACATGACAAGTTGAATCTCTTGGTCATGGTTAACATTAACCTGACTCAATAGTTTCGGACCACGACAATACTGAGATGGTAATTTCCCCAGGCCCAATGGCAAGGTAATTACCTCCCAATCATTGCCTTTCATTGACATGACAAGGTTTATTCGTGATTGGATCTCAATATTCTTACTCAGTTGAGATATGATAGTTTGAGAAGCGATGGCGACCTGAAGGTCATATTTAACCAAGCTGGGACAAATAGGTAGAAATATCCGGCGTCAGTGCCCCTTGCGAAAAAATCCCTGTCAAGCAGAATTTGCCACAAGAACAACTTCTCCTAGACCTTATTTATATGCCCCAGCCTGAAAATCAACCGTCTCCTCTTCTGTCTTCCCCGCCTGGAGTGTGTATCCACAGAGGGTCTTGCAACGGCTGAAGGCCCAGACTCAAAACATGGGGTTCGAGTGGAGGATGTGGGTGAATGAGTCGAGTCGTTGCTCGGACACAGCCCACTACCTTCACAAGCGGATTTGTTGTTTCCCATTTTCTAATCTCTGGCCAACGCTCAGAGCAAGCTCTACTAGATAAGACTCCATAGAGGTGAACGAACCACTTGGAAACTCGACCGGTGCATCGACTATTTGAGAGTCTGGAACGCCAGTCATCGTTGACCTTCAATAAACCTCGTGCTAAGGCCACGCTAAAGAGAGAGCAGATTCAGAAGCCGAGTCTGTGCTAAATTATTAAGCGGACACTCGAGACAGAGACCCCTGCCAAGCTAGAGTGTAATTACGGAGGTATCCGTTCACAATCCGACGAGTTGGTTTGACAGACAGACACGCGTGTGGGTGACATGTGGCATGGTCTGTCAGGTTCAGCTGACGGGTTCAAGCTCCTCTTTGAGCGCCAGGTGCGCAAAGAGCGGCTCTTTCGAGACAGGGACAAGCCTTTGGCGCAACAGCTAGTGCAAGCCACTGTCCGACACTTGGTTGCTCGGATGGCGCTGGTGACGAAAGAGGGTTGCGTCCTTCAGTTGGCCGGTGAGCTACTCTATTCCCTCCTTGGGCAAGTCTAAACACGCCATGAGACGCGTGACAAGAGCCTTCTCGACGGCAGATGTAAAGAAACGGCTATTCTGCGGCAAGAGATCTGTCTCAGATCGAGTCCCGAGTCAGTCGCAGACCAGGAGCAGTTAACCTTCCGGCGAATGTTCGAGATTAGGACTAGTGCTAGTCTAGGACATTCGTATCACGCCCGTTCTCGCCCTGCTAACGACCGCTAGAGCATGGCAAGTGATAATTCATTGTCCAATCCGAGTGTTTCTTCGTGAAGTGGGTTGCTCACGGTTCCGCAGGCTAGACTGCACTCGACCAACCTCCGATGATGGCTTTGGGGGCCAAAATAACACGGGAATCATGTGGTACGAGTCACAGTCAAATATTGTCCATGTTTTTCTTTTACCCCAAGGTGGTCCAAGTCCTTTCCCCAAACTCTCTCCACTGATCATCATCATGCTTTCCCCAGGCTCTCTCCACTGATCCCCCAGGTAGTAAAAAAAGCAAAGATCATGTACTTGGAAGTCTGACAGGAAATCCGATTCAGCCTTATCACCAGAACCATGCATATCGCACTTAACGACTTGTAATGACCTGCATGGCTCGATTCGTCATTTCCTGTGGCTTATCGGCCAACCCGTAGCTCCAAAAGCAGGACAGACTTAGCCGTCACGGCAAACGACTCAAGCACCAAAAAGCCACGCTCAGTCATTACGACTGGGGGCGCACGGCCAATAGTCAAGCCTCGAACCAGGGGTCCCAAGTTCCAGAGCTGAGTCGGCAATCGAAATAGCTTTCCCTCTCTTCAACCCGCACACTCTCTTTTTTCCCCAGGGCCAAGGTTCCTGGGAGCCGGCGTCAGACAAGGAACCTGTTTTTGGCCCACATCGGAACTTCCCCGTCGAACTTTGTGTGCATTGGACCAGTCTAGGGCGTTAGATAATTGGGTAGACTACCCCAGGCACACAGCTCAGGATGCCCCTGAAAAAGGAAGAAGCATGCATGAATCCTGCCTGCACTGATACTTGTATTTGACGGGTCCGCCCACTGTCTTGGCTCGAGCGGCTCGCATCATTCCTTTGCAGCACGGAAACGGCCAGCGAAAAAAATGTCGACAACCACAACAGTACCCGAGTTCTTTGAACTCAGCTGGTCGATCCTCTTTACTGTTTGTATGGGAAATGTCTTCTTTGGCTTTCTCGTTTGTGGTATTACCAGGTTCACCCCTCTTGCCCTGGTGCCCATCATCACATCTGCTGCTGGAGCCATCGCAAATGGCCTCTGTTACTACGCCAACTATGGGAACCACCCACCCATTCCCACAGCCGTGACTTCGACTCTTGGGGACATTCTCTGGCCGGTAAGAACATTGATGGACACTTGGATAAGACATAATGAACTAACAATGTCGCGTCATCAGATTCAAGAAGTGGGATTACTGGGGTACAGTTACATGATCCTTCAGCAGCTCCTAACAGGAAGCCGTCGGCGAGTATTCCAAGGATTATTCTGGAGCTTCATCGGAGTCATCGTCGTGGTCCGTGTTGTCATCATCGTCTTCAGGGTGCAATACATCCTACACGGCAACGCAAATCATCTCGTCACCGTCAACTACGTCCACATTGGATATTTTGGCTCCATCGCCATTCTTGAGTGCATCAGCGCCTACTTTCTCATCACGACTCTGGTCGCCGCTGAGCGTGCATCTCTTCAAGCCGCGCTGCGAGTTGGTCTCTTCAGGTATCTGGCGCGAAGCACGGAAATTCGAGTCGCTCTTCTTGCTGTACAGGGTGTTTTCCGAACTGTTACTCATGCTATCAAAACTCCGGGACAGCAGGTGGCCAATATTGGAAGCCAGCTTGATCGGTTCGCCTACGCTCTCCTGTGCCTTTTCCCTGTCGTCTTATAGTAAGTACTCATCTCATCTTCAACTTGTCTATAAGCTAACAGTGGTGAAGCATCGACTTGCTGGCTTCAAAACTCAAGTCAAACAATGGTGGATCATCATCTTACACAGGAGCAAATGGCAAGACCCAATCCAAAAACCGACCAGAAGCTTCGGCTAGGGTGATCACTCTTGACCGAAAGGGAGGCGAGGAGGCGGTCTATGAGACGAGGATAGCTACTCGACGCCACAGTTCGCAGGAGTGTATTATGGAGACACAGTCTTTCGGGACAGGGCCATCCGATGTTCCACTAGAAGACTTGGATGTGAATGCTCATACAGCTGAGCCGCGACATAGCCGGGGTGGACCTTGAAATGTTTTATATGTTGGTTCTCTGTATTTCTAGTCAAGCGAACACACTTGTGTAGATACCTAGTCACCCTAATATTTTCTTAATCTGTTCAGCCGACATGTCCATTTTTTTTTTCTCTCCAACGACTCTGGAAGCAACTCTTCGTTTTGTGTACTTGGCCGTGACGACTCATATAGGGTGGATAAGAATATAAGGAGAGATCGAGGAGATGGCTTCGACAACTCACATAGCTATACAGATTTTAATGAGTCCCAAAACGGACGAAGATATCTGATTAGAGGCAAACCCAATGACAGATAACATTGAGCGTGGGCAGGTCTGTGTTATCACTGAATAAGAATCAAAGTTCTCCATCTCTCAACGTGATATGTTACGCCCGGCCAGCGATGAGTCAACACTATCCAAAGCGTGAAGCAACCCCTTCCAAGCAACCAACGAAACCGTCCACCGCTCATCCCTTCGATACAATCCCCAACTTCCCCTGTCTCCCCAGACGGCAAGGCTTCCATCTACTCCTCCTTGCAATACTCGGGCAACTGAAGGTTACCCTCGTCGCAGTGATCCTCAGCACAGCTGCACCAACAGGCACACATCTGGTTCGAAAAGACCTGGCACCCAGGGTCGGGCTGAGGAATGATGCCACCTGCACTGGGACCTCCCGACATGCAGTTGAAGAAGGAGAACCAAGGCACACAGAAATTGTAGTCTCTGCCACCAGGACAGTCTTTTTCCTTGGTTGTTTTGTCAACCCGTTTGTGCTTGACGGTTGTGAGTCTGTTGTTAACTGCCTCGGTGATGGATCGGGCCACCTCTTTGGAAGAGGGTGGTGCTGCGAGGCCCAAGGAGGCGAGAAGGAAAGCGGAGGTGATTGCAGTAAACTTCATGGTAATTTTTGTTTATATGAACGCAGTGTTGAGCTTGTAAAGATATGAATGCAGGCGGCGGTCTCGCGTTTGTCCAGCTGTGTTGTTGTTGGTGTAATCATGATGGGAGAATGCTTCAGCTTTATACTTGGGCAGGGACTTTCATCTGGGCCTCTGTCTGCCTTTCCATGACTTCTTCACCTGCAGCCTCCGTGAAATGTTTCTCAGATATTTCGATGCATGGGATTCCATGGTGTCTTTCCTTGAGACACTCACATTGTGATATCCTATCTAGGAAAAGAGAATGCGAACCTGCAGCGCAGTAGCACTATTGTCAAGCCACCGAAGGCTGGAGGATGGTCGATCTACCTCAGATAAAGCCCTTCCACCACCACTATAAGCACAAGTGAGCCCTTTCTCGAAGCTAATTGGTCGCGTCAGTGGCTCATGCGCCGATCGGACGGCCCGTTCCTTGTTAAGTTGCGAGATTAGGATATACGGTAAGCTTACATGCATGGTGCACTGCCCTGGATTTATAGTATCCTCTATCCATAGGAAGCAGAACAGTCAATAAATTTCCTTCAACCATTGCATGAACCAGCAAAGAGATATGCTGACAGCCCATCAGCATCAAGGGAGTGGACATCTCCATGGCTCGAGCACAGAAAGATAATACACGGCCCCATACCATGGAACGACATAGCAGTGAGCATTGCAGAAGGTAGTGCCAGTTTTCTGGAGAAGGAATGACTATCTGCCTAAACGAGCGTCCCTACATATCCATCCCCTGCTCGGCCGCTTCAGTGAGAGCGTCCACTGTCGTTCCTCATCTCCATCGACCAGTGCCCCATGCACTCCCATGATACCGCACATGCACCCCACACGTGATAGTGTTCACGAGTCATGGCAGCTTTAAAGGCAGCCGCAAATATCCGAGCAAGCAAGAATGCAGCTGAGGTTGCCAAATGGGTTGGGCCAAGATGCCAAGATATTCAAAACTACTTCATCATGTTGTTGATTGAATCAACCATCATTGCCACCAATGAGCAGGTGACAGCCAGGTAGTCTCTAGCCCTCGTGCCTTGTTTAATTATCGCGCACTTGAGTTTCCCCAGGCTGTTATGTAGTCTATCTAACGGGTGATTTTTCAATGTGGCTTAGGTATCGTGGTGGGGCGAACGCGAACGCGAACGAGGGTAAAGGTGAGGGCGAAAAGTGAGGACCAGGACGACATACGGCAAGCCGTTTGAGCATAATTCATCGCGGCTAGCATTGTGTCAAGAAGATCTTCATATCGCTGTGGTCTGAATAGCGGAGGTACCTAAGATTTTATCTACACCAACGAGCGTTATTGGTATATAAGTCGTAGCACTTGCATGAACGTAGTCTATTGTGGTTAGTTGGAAATCAACCAAACATTCCCCTTCGTAACCTACGCGTGGACTTCTTTTCTTCCTTGTTTGATGACCTCCACAGCTCTGTCTTGGCCACTGACTGCTGTCTCATCTCATAACTGACCAATGAACGTAGATAGTACTTGCTGGGTCGAAAATAGTATCTCAACGGCGCGCACAACGTTAGAACAGATGAGAGGTGTCTCTATTATACTACCTAGACTAAGGGCGAATATCAGATGACATCATTCTATCTAAAAATTCACGACCAGCCACGTCGGTCAAGAGATAGAGATACCGGAACTGCAAAGAGTCCTGACTAACTCGCCATAAAGTCAATACATGATCTTATATAAGTGTCATGGCATATTGAGAAACATTTTCTAGTTGTAGTAATACTTTACAGCTCTCTTATTTATTTTTATCCTCCCTAGTTGCCTATCTTCAGAGGGGGATAGCCCAACATGCTCGTACTGGCGTATCCATTGGTTGGCATTGAGATATATTGGTATGATGCGTTGATATTGTATTCTCTGTTTTAATTAAAGCCCGACCGTTGATGGGATAACTGCACCAGAAGATGGTTTATACTAGTGTCTTGTTTTTTCCCTAACTCGGGTGCCAGCGTATCAGAATGTTGCATCTACGAGATTAGGTTGATCATCTATCTTGGCGAATATGGCGACTTCAGAACTACGTGGCAATACCCTGCCGGAGAAGACCTGTCGACGAATGGTTGTCCCGTACTTCTTAGGAAATTCCGATCTTGATTAGGAATCAATATGATAAATCTAACAACACGAAACTCCAGGGGCATAATGACACCACGTACCTGCGGATGGCGTGATGACATCTGCGTCAACCCCACATCACGACATGATCACGACATGCCTCACCTCGGCACTGGATTGGGGAAAAAGCGTAGTATTCGTCATATCCCGCAGCAATTGCAACCGTAATATTCGTTTATTCGCTCTCTTTCCGGCTCCGGAATGGGCTCACCGCTATTGTCCGGTGTCGGCTCGTCGGGTATGAGATTTACACAATCAAGAGAATTAGTAATTATTAATAGGAATTGTCTCATATGTATGGGGCATAATTGACTTGAAGTGAGATATATAAGTTGCATCTTTGCATACTTCTCAACTCCTCAGACAACAATCAACAACCGACTCCTCAACCTCCACAACCAAACAACTCACAAACATCCGTCACAATGGCCGGCACATCTCTCTACGACCTCATCATCCCCACCTTTATCAAGGGTCTTACCACCTACGATCACGTCCTCGCCAAGGCCGAGGAGTACGCCAAGGAGAAGGGCGTCAACGTCGATGACTTCCTCGAGGCCCGCCTCGTTGAGGACCAGCTTCCTCTTAGCTTCCAGGTCCAGAACACCAGCAAGGTTGTCCAGATCACTGTTGGTCGTCTGACTGGCGTTGAGCCTACACTTCTCGAGAACACTGAGAAGACGGTTGCTGAGCTCCGCACACGAGTGCAGAAGACACTCGAGCTGGTGAAGGCCGTCAAGCCTGAGGATGTCAACTCTCGAGAGGATGCTCTGATCGATCTGTAAGTGTCATCAATCTTATTGTTCGGATCTATACTAACACAGAACAGTCCCTGGGCTGGCAAGACCCACCAGGTCACAGTCAAGCACGCCGTCCTCAACCACGGCCAGACCAACTTCTTCTTCCACCTGGTCACTGGTTACTCAATCCTCCGAGCCAAGGGAGTCCCCGTTGGAAAGGCCGACTACCTCAGCAACTTCCTCGGACTGTAAGTAGCCAAAAATAAAACATAAATAGACATAGACGAATTAAGAAATACTTAATATCGACCCACAATGTCACTCCTCTTGCTTGGGTGAATGTTGAGATTTTGTTTCTACAGTGACGACCGGCTCACTCGGGCACGGATATGAGCATGCTCCCAGCGTAGATACAGTTTTGCCGAGGGGTGCCTAGTTACAAGACATGCTGGCATTAAGCAGTGAAGTAGAAGCCCAGTTCTTGACCGTTGGCAATACAACAAATTGTTTCAAGGACTCAGCATGGAAGTAAATGATAGAATAAACTGAGCCAGCACTGGGGCATGAAGTCTGGTAATCTGTAGGAAAACGCCAATGCAATCACGCCAAATTGCCCAACACGACACTCTCGACCCGGCACTTACCTCAACCTAGGCCCCGGCCCTTCTCACTTGTGTAATTTGTCAAACTTAATCAAGCAAGTATTCTCCTAGCAAGATGCATAAGAATCGGTTCCGAAGCGAATTGACTCGAATTTACCTGTAGCTTAGGGAAGCGTTCATCGTAGAAAACCTCAACCCTAGCGGTGATGCCAGGTGTAGTATTCTCAAATCCCGGAGCAATCGATGTCTCATACTCTCGGTAGAGCGTGGCAATGAGCGTCGTCATTTCAGTCATGGCCAAACTACCAACAGTCAGATAAAACGATGACACGGAAAAGAATACACTTACTGCATGCCAATGCACATGCGGCCTCCACTCGAAAAGGCCCAAAACCAACGATTTAGCTCAGCAGCATCAGATTTAAGCCAGCGGTCGGGGTTGAATTCTGAGGGATCTTGGAAAACTTGTGGATTGCGATGCAGAATGTATGGTGACATGCTAACAACGGTGTTAGCCGGGATGGTGTAGCCGTCAACCACGGATTCAGTGTTGACTGAGCGTGGCTCGGAACTTGGTAGCGGCGCATAGAGTCTCAGTGTCTCCTTGATGATGGCGTGGAGATATGTGCAGCGATCACTTTCTTCAGCTCTAGGATAACCATGCCGATTCAGTGACTCTGCGGAGATGCCAAGCACCTCATCTCTCAACTTATCCTGAAATCGTTGATTCTCAGGCAAAGAGAGTGACCAGATGAGAAACATGAGGGTATCGCTGGTGGTGTCGATTCCAGCAAGAAAATGGTCTGCGCACTCGGATGCTACCTGCATGTCTTTCATCCCGTTGATCTTTTGCGTTTGATGGTGCTGCCAGAGATGAGCGAGTATAGATCTTTCTTTTCCTGCATAGATCATTCTGTTAGCCTCTGAAGGAATATTCACATGTCTAATTGGATAGGGGGGAACGATTTAGGGGAATCTTACCATTCGTCTTCTCAGAGGGCTTGAAAGCTTCTGTGTCAGCCTGGAAATTCTCGAATGCCTGCAATGCAAACTTCCGAATGCCGGTATACGTAGTTGGCTGTTGCATTGGAAGAAATGATTTCACCAATTGGCTCATAAGCCCCGTACGGGCGTACATCCATTTAGTGATTGACGGCATATGCACCAAACACCAAGACAACTTGCGGCGAGAGGGGTGCATAATGTCGGAGATCAGAGCCCGGTCCGTCCCTGATCCCAGCAAGGCGGATGTCGACCCGTGTTTCCCGTAGATAAAAGAGGTAATATTGTCGAGAGAGTAGTAGTGCAGTGTATGGAAGACATCACTCACGTGGTCTGGCTCACCACCGATGAGTTCCATGTACTGTCGCGTCTTCTCCTCAACCAACTGCGTTGTTGGAGTCTTGAGAACAGTGGATTTCGAGTAGGCGTGAGACAAGAGCTTCTTTCGGCTACCATGTTCTTCCATAGAGTGAAAGGTGAACAAGTTCTGCTCGCCGTACACATCAAACATGCGGTAAAAGGCGGTTCTGCCGTATCGGCTACCGGGACCGTAGACTGTCTTCAGTGCAGACAAGCTATTGAATGAAACCTCATTCGGACCTATGCGGACCGCCGGGCCATATTTCGAGTGTAGGTGTTGAATTGTACGCGTGCGAGTACCTCTCCAGTCTTCGTAGCCGAGTCGCCACTTTGTGAGGGCGAAGGCTTTCGGACCTGGCACGCGACTTAGGGGGCTGAGAACGAGGGGATCTAGAATAAAATATTTGATGAGAAGGAGGGAAAGGACAGATAAAGCTATCGTAATAGCGAATGAAGTCATTGTGATAGAGGCTGATGGGAGACGCCTTTATTGTGAGATGAGGGGTAGCAAGCACACCGTTGATTACATGGGCATTCTTGCTAGTTTTAAATACTGCCCGTGTCAACGGCAGAACTGCGTGTAACTTTGGCATTTGCACAGCAGGCTGGTTCACTGGGTTTGCGGGGAGAAGAGAGATGGAGCAGCGAGCAACCAATAATGTCGATCCTAGGAATCATCGCGGGTCACAGGGCGTAATTAGCTTCGTCATGGACGCACGACGTCAAAATAGGGCGCAGATACGGATGGAGACGGTACTAATTAGCCGACGTTGATTGGTGACCATTCCGCCCACCACAACTTGCTTTCTGCATCTACCGATAAGACAACTGTTCCAGCATCCACATAGGAGCTCCAAATTGAAGACGACTGCTGAACGGCGTATCAATTATTGCCAGTCGTCCTGAGTTCATTCCTGGTTCTGCCTTAAGCCAACCGGCAACGCCCTTTATCGACATGGAACAGGAACAGCAGAACGGTGGCTCTTGGCAACCCGAGGATCCGGCACGCCAGAGTGAAAGCTCTGCCACAGCCGCCAGTGGGATGTCATCGTCCCCTGATGGGGTGAACAATGATGGAGGACCTCCCAAGATCGGAACTCGCTTTTCCTCCAGGTCCGTAAGGATCCTTCGCAATTGGTTCGCAGACCACGAAAGTCACCCATATCCATCCCCCAAGGACGTCGAGGCCCTCCAGCTTCAGACTGGCCTCTCCGGACAGCAAATCACTAACTGGTTTGGCAATTTTCGACGACGCTACAAGTTCCGGGCCTTGCGGCCAGTCTCGCCTGATGTCCTCAACTGGACTGAGCCCTTATCAAACAGTCAAGGCGCAGTCAACATCCCGCCTAGGCGTCCGACACCCGCTCCCATGGAGCACATGAACCCCTTACAGCGCTGGGAGAACTCACCACCCCAACATGAGGCGGCAGCCGTGTCTGACATCTCCCGGGCCGTCGCGGCATCAGTCACATCACCTTCAGCCCTAGCTCTAGCAAGACCACGGTCGGGGAGATCAACCGGCACTGCATCGTCTGTCAGCAGTGCAGGGACATCTTGCTCCAGTAGGGACTCTGGCTCCGCCTCCTCCCACGTGTCTCATTCTTCTTTGGAGTACTTGAAGCGTAGCACGAACCGCAGGAGGCGTGGTACGACATCTCGACGACAAAGAGCAAACTGGTTGAACAGGTCACAGGTATCCGACCGTTACCAGTGCACATTTTGCACTGAGTCATTCAAGACCAAGTATGACTGGGAGCGTCACGAGAAGTCACTTCATCTATCACTGGAGGCGTGGGTGTGCTCACCCAAAGGATCGGTAGAGACACACCCCGACGAGGGCGTGCTCTGCGTCTACTGTGGTGATGGCAACCCAGATCAGGGTCATTTGAAAGGGCACAATGATTTAGCCTGCCTAGAGCGGCCATTTGAAGAGAGGACATTTTATCGGAAGGATCATCTCCGACAACACCTCAAGTTGGTACACAGCGCCCAATATATCAAGTGGCCGATGGAGACATGGAGGACCTCGATTGAGGAAATCCGCTCCCGGTGTGGCTTCTGTGGCATTGAGATGGAGTCGTGGAGTAGCAGGACTAATCACTTGGCCTCGCATTTCAAGGGTGGCCGTACAATGGCAGACTGGACGGGTGACTGGGGGTTCGAACCCTCGGTTATTGACATGCTTGACAATGCCATACCCCCATGTGAGCTCTATACCATAACTTATCGTGTTATAGCTAACGCCACTATAGATCTCATCCATTACGAGAAAAATTCTCCTCTACCCTTCTCAGCTCTAGCCGGTCCCGCAGACACGCCAAGCAGTGCTTACGAATTAATCAAGTTGGAGTGGGAGTATTACATGCGAGGCTACCATGATCTTCACACTGAGAGTCTATCTGATGAGAAGATGCAATATGAGGCTTGTTTAATTATATTTGGAGCCGAGGCCATATCAGAAGACCATCCATCCTCCACTCCGTCATGGCTTCGCGACCTTTTAATGGCGAATCACGACATCGCCGAACAGGCGCGCATCCAGCCCATGAATCAACTCACCAAGTCTCGCATGAGCCCACTGAAGATCAACGGCAAGAAAAATATCTTTGAGAGCTGTGAGCTAGAGGGGTCGCTCTGTCGATATATCGGCATGCACATCAGCTTGGGACTGCAGCTCTCTGACCATGAACTCCAGCAAGAGGCGTGTCATGCCATCAGCCGTCTCGAAATTCCTTCTCCAAACCCGTCTAGGCGTTTTATGGAGTTCCTAGGAAGACTGATCTGGGATTCTAAAGAATGGCTGGCGCCTCTAAAGGAACGGGGCCGCCTTTACTCCGAGAGGGAAATGGCCGATCAAGGCTCTCATTTGCTAGACATGGCCCACCTCGGCTCTGTCATGGGACAAACTTATCCGATAGATCCTCAGCTCGAAGCATTCTTACCAGGTGGACTGCCCAACCTATTGGCAGGCTTGGAACAGTCCGGGGCGATACCAGCGAGCCTGTTCTGTGCCCAACCTTCCATGCAATCTTTTGCTGAGCCCCCTCCTAGCTACTGGGCTCCCACCATGAGCAGATCAACATTCAATTCCACTCACCTCAACACGTCCATCAACTCAATATCCGTCACACCCTTCTTCCTCAACGACAACAACAGTTATCGTCGGCTAACAAGGGAACTATCCCGCTTTGTGGTCAGTTGCATGTCGCCCAACAACCCAAACAGCCATGTGCCAAGTGACGAAGAACTAAAATACCAAGCCCGCTGGATTCTTTACGACGAGTAAGTTCTCTGGACTGGAAATATTGAGTTGGGCTAACATGGCGAAGCGATGACCCTTGGAACCAAACCCCTGTTGATAATGTCGAGTGGCTAAACGAGTTCAAAAAGAGCGTTGGTCTGCCTGTGGATGGTTTGAGTTAGATGACTACCCCTCCACTAAATGTAAAGGCATTTATTAGCAAATGACGATGGATACCCATGTAATGATAGTTTCTCAGTCTTCAGCCTCAGTTATCCCGTCAAGGGCCGGGCGTCAACTATAACAAAGAACACATTATCAATTCATCACAGCATCATGCCCCAATGCTAACAAAGTGGCGTGGTGATTTCTAGAATTGCTATTGATATCTTTCATCTATTCGAGAATCTTTCGATGCATGATTACCTATCTTTCTGTGCCCCCACTTGCTTGTTGTGTTTCTCCCATGTTAACAAGAGTCCCTTCTCTTATCTGGAGCAGTCCACCAGCTTAACAATGTTCTACATCCCTCCCATCTCCACATCGAATTCCACTGGATCTGGTAGACGCTGTTCCTCCACGTTATGCATCTTTGACATATGTCGTTTCCAGTGCTCCTTACGATGGAAGCTCAGGCCTCCCTGTCTAGAGTACTCACATCCCGACACGGTACAATAAAACCTCTTATTCTTCTGATGGCGCTCCTTGGTATGCCGTTCGAGGTGAGTCCTAGTTCCGAATTTCTTTGTGCAATTTGGATGGAGGCACATGTACATGTGGTCCCTGGTATCGTAAGGCTGACGATGCCTGGGATGATGTTAGTTTATGCGACTGATCAAAGAACTGGCTGCAGTCAAGCTCAACGCACTGTGGGACCCCTTCCACGAGAGGCGAATTGTTCTGAATGTTTCGAATATCGGGAACGGTCTGAATGGTTCGGATGTCTGAAATGCTCGACGGAGTCTCGACCCATCCACACTCGGATCTGGTAAATCCGATGAACTTCTTCTCCCGCCCCCAGAAACTTACAACGGAAGGGGTCACTGGTAGATCCATAAAATGGATCAATATGTTCTTGAATGCTCGCTTCTCCTCGAATTGGTCGTTGAAATTGCTTATATCCATTGGGTTGAGAACGGCCCTAGCATGCCTCTTTCGGCGGAGGCGACGTTGTGGTATGTATCCCGTTGTACTTCTGCTCGATGGGCGTCTCTCTGACCGTAGATGTAGCGCTATTCTCTTGTTGGTAGAATTAAACCAACATCTACAAAGAGTGCTGGATAGAGAACAACTTAGCCAAGGGGTGCATGGACTCCAGTGTTAGAGAACTAACCAGAATTTGCCGCCAGCGTCGCTGGCTACGACCTTTCTTGATTTGCATCCAATCCTCGGGCATCTTCTGAGAGTGGTAAGACCGTATCGGCCGATGATGAACGCCATTGTGATACTCATCCCAGGAATAAGGCTCTCGGTGTGACGCTGCAAGAGTATCTACGATGAGTCCAGGGAGTTGAAGAGCAGATACTCCTCAGCTTTGACTTTGTCACTCCCAGGACCTGTCGAAAAATGGTCCATAATTATTGCATGTACCTTCTATGAAACTGCATTAGCCAGAGCTGCGTGGTAAGCAAACGTAACCTATACTCCAGCCGTACTCCGACGGAATGGGCAGGACACATCCAAGCGCGTCTTCGAATCTCACAGGATCCTGGAACCAGGTTCGAGATGTATCTGGCCTTGGAGGCTGGCTCTGGAGCTGAGTTACAACAGCCATGATCTGAATGTTCGATTTCCATATGTTCTGAGCAAGCCCGATCAGGGTTTCTAGTCGAACTCCGATACCACTAGAGACTGGTCAATACTGATTCCAAGAGAAGAAAAGGGCTAGCATGCGTGGATACTAGGTTGGAAAGATTCTGTAGCAGAGAGGAAGCCTTGGTGATCACTAAACCC
The DNA here is from genome assembly GCA_003947015.1 of Fusarium sp. AF-6. Taxonomy (NCBI): domain Eukaryota; kingdom Fungi; phylum Ascomycota; class Sordariomycetes; order Hypocreales; family Nectriaceae; genus Fusarium; species Fusarium sp. AF-6. The sequence goes on from NKCJ01000158.1 coordinate 35,423, forward strand.
TGTTGCGCTTGTTCTCGCCTTGATTGCACGACCCCGTTGCGGACCTCTTCAAGCTTGCTTTGCAAGATAGAGATTTCGGTTCGACTCTTTTCCGTGTTCGAAAAGGTTGTAGATCTGCGAATAGTTAGCAAATGTCGCGTTGTCACTAGTATGGAGACGCCAACAGGCCGATAGTAATGAGCCGCATATTCAGGCTGCCCACGTGGGTTGCAATGTACGCCCGAAGCTCCACGACATCCTTTTCCATGCCGACACCCCACTGAACCTTCCGCCCCCAAGACTTCAGCCTATCTGACGTGCTTGAGTTGTCGCCATGCTGGAGCCGGACGTCAAGCCTCTCGTACTTCTTCAGCTTCGAAGCAAACTGGTCAAGTAGGTACTGGCACATGAGAGCCGCGACTTTTACGCTATTTAGCGCTGCTTCTTGGCCGGGTGGGCATTCTAGATGCTCGATTTCGTCCAAGGCGCGCTTGAGGCCATGAAGCTCGACAATAAGCTCTTGGTAAGATGAGGCTGAAGAGTGGCGAAGGGAAGAGATGATATCATTGATGAGCTTCCCAGCCGCTAAAAAGTCTCCGATAGAGAATCCAAATGACATGAATGCTATGTCAAAATGAAAATGGATAGGGGAGATGTTAAGAAAATAGTCCTAGATGAGCGATTTCGAGCTGCACCTAAGCGCCTAATGAGGGGAATCTCATACTCGGGCCAGGGGCTGTGCAGATCAGTCATATGATTGTCCTGCAGTGTCCTTGCTGTTGAAGAACGTAAGCCATCTGCGACCTCAGGTCTAAGCCACCCACCCGGGTCAAGGAAAAAAAGACATGATACCAGTATAACTAGGTATGTTGGATTATCCCCCTCCAAATACAATTAATGAGACATAAGAAGAGAAATAAAATAGCTTCAAGCTATTAAGATTCTTACAATGTTCCTATATTATTTTATCATATCTATGATCAGTTGGTGAGCCCTCTGCTGTTCCGGTCTCTCGTGTCTTTCTTGAACGGCGTGCTACCCACCCCAGCCACATTGCAAGAGGAGTTGCCAAGACAGTTGGCGGGTTGCCTCTAACGACCAGGCTCTCAAATCAGGCTGTGTATTTCCAATGACCTTTTGCCACTCAGCAAGGCACACAGCCGAGTTATAACGGCAAGGGATTGCCATTCATCCGAGATGTGTTACCGCGTGCCAGAGTGCTTCAGTCGTCCGCCCACCTGCGTTTAGTCACGATGATCACAAATGACATAAAAAATACAACTCTGCAATGATGTGGTTGTATAAAGTCATCTAAACACTGCGTTTAGATCGGCACCTTTGCGTTTTTGGGTGACATGTTACTCCCGATACTGAAGGGAAAATTGAGAAATACATTCGGATATCCATATTCGAGAGACTAAAGATAGTGAAAATCTCTGGTTTGTCACCTATTGTCCTCTCCATGTGAAGAAACCGCCTTCTTCACTACCAGGGAGCATGACACAGCTCCATCTACACAATTTCAATGGTCTGATAGCAGTCCCTGCTCCACGGCCGAGGAATCCAGTCCCGAAGCAACCATCCTGTGCCGGCAATGTCACCTTCGTGAGATACGACGGCGCGCCCAATTCGAGTGTATGTCGCAATCTCAGAAGTCCCCGTAGCCTTCTGCAGAATTATGCCACATATATTTAGGTCTTGGTGCTTAGATGCAGCTGAGCTGACCGCGAGGGGTAGGAACCAGGTATCAAGGCTACCATAGTCATCAACGCCGCAGTCGTCGAGGGCAAGGGCATCCCCATTGTAAGAAGGTTTTTGGCGAAAGTTTCGATGATCTAGGAGCATCTCGCTGATGTGAGGGAACTCAAAGAGAACCCCATCCAAGGTCAAGCTACCACCACAAAGTTGACCAAAGGGATCCCCATTACTTGGTTGAGTTTCCACGCTGAGAATATCAACCAAGGGAACATCTATTTTCTTATCGTCGAAGGGTAATATAATCCCTTTAACCGAGGCCCAGGACCAAGAAGGTGCTGGGGGGTTCAGGCTCGAATCAGCCATCATGTCTCTGGTGGGCTAGATGAGAGAAGGAAGTGAGCACTTACCAACATAATCCTTACAGCGCCTTGTTTCCCCTCGCTTGACCATTTCGTACATTTCTTCCGTAGTACACCACAATAGGCCCTCGAGCAGAAAGTCTTCCCATATCCCAGCAAAGTATCTACCCCGAAAAGCCTGTGAAAATACTTTTGCAACCCCACACAGAGCAATCAGTCTATCACCATCTTTGGTTAAGCCACACCCGCTGTATGGGAATGTCAGTCGGGTCCAGCTATTTATCAATCTGTCCTCGTCTCTGCTCAGTGAGATCTTCATCGGTATATAATTGACTTTATATAGGCTCAAGGCCTCTGTAGATGGGAAATGCTCTGTCAAGATTGCTTGTCTGCATTCCCAGACTGGGAAAGGCGTCATGTGGATGGTTCGGGGACTGAGTTGCTGTTCTTGAATCACCCATGCCCGTCTATAGAGAGGGCCATAGCTAGTGAAGAGGTTGGCAAAATTTGGGTTCAGGACATATTTCTCAGCTCGCGTCCCATCACTCCAGAAAGAGTCAACTGTAAAGGGGCTTCCCATGGTTGGATCCCGGTTGCAGAAGAGGCCTCGGTTGGATGTCGATTGGTTGCTGGCTGCCAGGTTGCATATTCCGTTGGAGTATACGCGGTGCATTTGTTCTGATTCGATAGCCCAGTCATGAGGTGAGTCTTGGATAATACTAGCAACTGATCGTGAGACTGCGATGCTTCGGTAAGGGTTCCAAGACGACATACCACAGAGAGTCAATCCAGAGATACTGACCACCCAGTCGCCTCGCTGCCATGACAGCCTCTTGGAAGCATTTAGGAAGCTCAATGAGCTGTATCTCGCTCTTTAACTGAGCCATATTTTGAGTAGTCAAGGTGAGGAATCTTTCCGTGCCCCAGACATGGCTCAGGGTGAAATATTCCACTCTGCAGCTTTGGGTACGTTCCTGTAACTCGTCTCGTTCAATCAGTCTGATGGCCTGGGAGGGGTGGATCTGAATCAGGCGACTTGGAAGCCACTCATCTGTGTCCCCTGTGTATGATTCTCTGCAGATTTCATGTGACTGTATACAAGCAGACAGTGAACTGCTGTAAAGTTGGAAGCAGCTGGCACTGTCAATAGTGTTCCCTGTCAGAGGCGTCAAGGGCCAGTCATTTCCTACAAACAGCCCACGTTAATGATCTCTCGTGACCTTCTTCTGTTTGTCCCTTCAAGAGGTTTGCTCACCTTCTTGCTGCCGGTAGAAATTAAATGTCAGGTCACTCAATGTGGCGCTCAGATGGGATCCGAAGACGAACGTGATTGACTTTGGCTCCCAGGAAACTGTACAGAAACGAAGATAACTGACAACCTCGATAGATTCAATGATTTCGTGGGATTGCAGTGGATGGCGATCTGTATTAGAACAAAAAAGGTGTCCAAGTTGTGACACTGCAGTGTGAAGTCGAGCGCAAATCTCGCAATCCTTTTGGGCCTGTTTGCTGATGTATCGGCCCGGGATCCGATTCCATATTGGGACATTTTTAAATATCTTGCCGAGATCTTTTAGAGGTATGCCGTTGAACTCGTGTTGAAAATGCTTTAGGCACTCGAGGCAGAGCATTTCGGAAGAATGGTAAGATCGGGTCCTGGGCTTTGTCGTGACTGGGAATGTGTGTTCTGTGTTGGGTAGGCATGAAAACTAGTTCCCCTCATGATTGATGCCTAAGGCGCCTATGATGCATGCAGATTCACTGAACTCTTTTGAACATGTTCATGTCGGCTGGTCCCCCAATACAAGATTCATGTATCAAAATCATCAAGTCTATTTCTATGATTCTGATTTTGGCTGCTACATAAACAGCTACTCAACCAACCCTAGGAGATGCGTAATCTAGACCGGGGCTACACTGCGAGAAGGCTCAACTGTTCACAATCTTTAGGCCTCCTTTTCTCCCACCAGCTCCAAGCTAAGCTGCCACAAATTTTCTTCCTCCTTCTGGTCAAAGGCCCAAGGCGCGTAGCCATAATCAGTCGGGATAACATTCTCAGGAGCTGGCGAGGCTATCTCGCAGTTTTCAAGGTATATGCCACCCTTTCCTTCCAGCTCCCTTCCCACCGCCGCAAAAATGGTGGTCGCTGCTCCCTGTTCCACGCTTTTCAAAAAGATTTGTACTTTAGGATCCGCAAACAACGCTTTTGCCTCCTCGCTCAGGTGCTGACCAATTGACGTCTGGACGCCACCGGGGGCGAGGGCGAGGCCATGCACACCTTGGGAACCATAGAGTCGCTCGATTTGATTCGCCATGTGGATATTGGCTGTTTTAGACTGGCCGTAGGCAAGAAAGGGGTTGTATTCGGCCTTGAGGTTGACATTGTTGAGATGAACCGCGCTCTGTCGGTGTTCCGAACTGCTGATATTGATAACTCGAGAGGCAAAGTCAGAGCTCGAGCTTTCTATGAGCAAATCCCTCAACAGCCAGAGGAGAAGAAAGTGCCCAAGATGGTTGGTGCCAAAATGAGTTTCGAAGCCGTCCTGGGTTGTTCCCTCAGGCACCCCCATGACACCAGCATTGTTGATCAGAATGTTGAGTTGGTTGCTCTGGGAGCGGAACTCCTTGGCAAAGCTGCGCACACTGTCAAGACTTCCGAGGTCCAATGGAAGGAGATGCACCTTATCCAACTGTGTTAGGTCACCCAGGGCTTTCTTTCCCTTTTCGACGTCGCGCACAGCTCCGAAGATGGTGGCTCCTGTGGCGGACAAGACGCGGACTGTCTCGGCGCCAAGGCCAGACGAAGCCCCGGTGACGATAATGACCTTGCCCACCAAATCGCCAACGCGATTCTCGTCCTCGAGAATCTGGGTGGCAGTAGGGCGGGCGTCGCCAGGGCCATTGAGATTTTCGAACAGAAAGGTCTGACAATATTTCCCTGTCATTGTGATATCAGGCAATAATGAAGAATGATGAGTTAAATGCTGACAACAGGAGTCGTGTGCAAAAATATGCTGATGTATTGTTGGTATTACACTGACATTCTGTCTTCCAACGACACCTGGAAACCCTCCAAGACGTTTTATATGGAAGCACAAAACTATTGTCTCCCAAAGCAGCCTCAGCTCGACCAACTACTGGGCTTTAACTCCGATAAAGCCGTTGAAGTCCCGGCCGGCATCAGGGCTTTTGCCAAAGTGCCGAGACACCGTGTCGCCGAAACACCGCCAACCGTTGACTGGCAGGAAAAGAAATGCGAAAACGCCATGTATGCGGCCAAGCAATGGAAGGAAGAGTACTAGGGGCCTATCACTATGCTCACTCAATTTATGAAAGGCCTCTAATAACGAGATTAGTTCTAAGAACGTCAATGGACCTTACTGGACACAGATTTCTTCTTCAGGGAAAATTCCATTACAACAGAGATATGTTGGAAATGAGTACGGGACTACAACCACACCACCCTTTCATACTGGTGTGGGAACCCGGATCAGCATGTACGGCGACATTTGAGAGGAACTAAAACGATTAGATCATCGGGCACGTCCAATCCCTCACATGTGGACAGGAATGTCCATTTGTGAGGCGAGACACAATAAGCTGCCCCAACTTCAACCTTCTAAATAGCCTACTCGTCTTTATGTCCCTTTGGTCATGTTCACTCTACGACCTTCCCACCATGACGACGTTGATCCGATGGTGCTTGTCTCCTGCCATTGTGAGCCAGTATTTGATTTTTACCGTTCTTTCATTGGAGGCATTCTTTGGCTTTCGCGTTGTTACTGTAGCTGGTCTCTTTGGACCACACGGCTGGGCGACATATACTTGTCCATGACTTCTCTCGTCGGCTCGTCGTGGACATGCGCCTCCGTGCCGGGCGTGATGCTAACGGGCGCAACGGAGTTGACCAAGATGGTGTGCGGCTCGCCCTCGACGGCCTTGCCGCCGGCCTTGGTGATGTCGTCGGCCGTCTTTTGGGCTGTTTCGGACGTGGTGCTGTTGATGACTACTGAGGGGCTAGGGGGTGAGGAGGAGGGCGGCCAGAGCCAGTCACGATGGCTACGCGGCCGTTGAATCGGATAGTGCCTGACATACTGGTGGAGTCGGTGATTTAACAGTAAGGGTGCGGGGGTCGGTGGTATAATATTAGCCTCTTTTAATAATAATTTTAATAATAATTCTTATTAATAATATATTATAAATTTAATGCTTAAGTCAATGTCTTATCCTAATATCTTTAATACATTGCAATCTACCTACTCTACTCGAGCAGCCAGCGGAGTAAGTAGAGGCTTTTATCCCTGACTTGGTAACCGCCGCCTCATGTAACGCTTCAACTTAGGTATTTGCCGATTATGTCATCCCGTCAGCGGCTTATAGCTTCGTTGCCCGCCCCAGAAGATCTGCTGCCGCCTTCGCCATGCCCCTGGGGTACAAGGATAGATTAGAAAAAGATTTTCAAGTAATATTCGGGGAAGAACTTTACCAAGATGCCTGGTATCCTGCACCTGCTGCTCCATAATTATGGATGATAGTCAAGCCGTCCTTTTCCTCCATTTCTACTCGAGGACCTCCCCTTCTACATGCTGCTCGGATGTCAATATATTTGTCATTATGGACGACAATTACACTTACGTCGAAGTCCCACCCCCTGTGCGAGAACCTTCAAATCTTCTGGCTTCCCAAGTTCAGGCACTAATGCGCAGCATCGACGCTTGATCTCCTCGCCAACCTCTAGATCAAATGCTCCGCTCCAATCATCATTGAACTTGCAACCACCAAGAATGGCAGCATCCTCTCCCCGCGGAAAAACATGCGTATTGTAGGTCCCAAGTCTATGATCGGATCTGAAGGTCATTCTAGTGATGCCTCCAGGGGGGGCTTCCACTACAAAGATTTGGCCCTATGTCATTCGATTAGCAAAGCTAGAGATCCGCTGCGAAAGGAATGCTTGAACCTTTGAAGGATACACAGCTTTTTCTTGGACTCCTCCTAGAGAAAAGGCTCCGAGACCAGTGCAGTTGAACACTGCAGAGACCTCTGGGATTGTTTCGGGAATGTCACTGATGTTATCGACAACGGTCTGGTGGATCTTAACTCCCAACTGTTTCAACTCGCCTTGGAGCCTAAGCGCTATTAGCAATCATAAAATAATTCATGTCGAGAAGTGCATACCAAAGTAAATACCGTGGTGTGTCGATGATGAATGTAGATATATCATATCCAAATTTCGCCCCTTCTGGAAGCTCATTGGGCTTTAAATAGTGAAGACCCGCAAGGTCTTCATACCAGATCTTGCCAGTACCATTACTCAGAATACCAACTGTGTCGATATCTTCATCATAGACTGATCGCAGCGTCATCTTGCGGACCCCTGCTTCTGGCCGTGCACAGGACAGCTTCTCAAGTTCGAGATAAGTTACCCGGTCCCAGTCCTCGTGCGGGCCGTTATCAGTAGCACAGGAGACCCAATTCGCTCCCGCCCAAGCCGAACAGTAGGTGGGATCGGTGTCACCAGGTACTTCCTTTGCCAAAATTGTAACTTGTGCTAAACGCTCACGGCGCTTTAGCTCCAAGGCGGTCGTCAGGCCAATAACGCCAGCACCGATGACGATGTAGTGTTTTTGACGCAGCATGTTTGCCGGTGAAGAACGAAAAGTGAAAGTGGACAAGGTTGGCTGTATCTTTCGGTTTGACTCAGAACCCATGTGTTTCTGCTCGCCGGGTGTCTTATAGGTTCACCATTGTATTTGCCGCTTCAAATCTCGGCCACAGCGCCCGAGGAAGCCCCCACTGTGCGGACCACCAGATACGCCAATGAGTGGCTGAGTCAGAGCCGAGTCCAAAGATAAGGCAACTTCTTTTCCAAGTTAGCCGATTTGGCTACAACATGCCGACTTACGGCTTAGGGAACTCCCTTGGAAAATCATTGACGAGCGAAGACTCGTCAGTGGGATGTATGCTATATCGGAGGACATCATCGAGGCAACAGAGCTCATCTTTGAAAGGCCCAGGCTTGTGGTCGAGCCCGCTGCTACTATTCTTCTGGCTGTTGCAGTCTCCAACCAAGAATTCAGGACATGAATGGTTCATAGGGAAGCTGCCGACGCAGGCTGGAATTTAGGTATCATATTGAACTGAAGAAACATAAGCGCCGAAGCGTTTGCAAAGCTGTTCACAGACTGACGAGCCTTATTTGGAGGATAAATAGAGTACTAGAGTTACTTTAATGTTGTTATTATCTTTCCCATCGCTTCCATCGCTTCGGTTGACCCTCTCGCATGGCGGTCGAATATCCAAGCCGCCCTCGAGACATCGTCATTGACTGCCGGCAAAGTCGTGAACTGACAACGCCCAGTGCCCGTAGATAGCCATTAGTTCAATAAACTACAACATGCAATTGACCAAGTGAAAGAAACAACCAAGATATAAGCCATCTCTCCGACATTTCAGCAAGAAGTAGTTAGGAACCCTCCTCGCAACAGAGGGCCGAGATATGGAGATAACGGATGGAGAAACCGGTGGCTTGGGCGCCGCCCCCGAGTATCAACAGCCAGAGACAAACAAATTAGGTTCTACTCGAAGTAATAGTCATTACGTATAAAATGCAAAGAAATGCCCCAGATAAGGAAGCAAATAGCCTGTGTTTCTTTACTATCTGTTACTCCCAGCATCATGCCCACCCGAACCCCTGTCCTGACCGACAAGGCGCCAGTGCCTCGTGCTGTCTACAGTCAAGCCATTGTGGCCAATGGCTTCGTCTTTTGTTCTGGCCAAATCGGCAAGAATCCGGCAACTGGCCAGATGGTCAGTGGGACGGTCAAAGATCGCACTGTAAGTACCCAAACGCATGACCCTAAGCGCTTTAGCCCGCCCGACTGATGTCCCATCGCCGTAGCGCCAAACCATTGAGAACTTGGGACGTGTTCTTGAAGCAGCCGGCTCTAGTTTGAACTATGTGGTAGAAGTAGATGTCTTCCTCACTGCAAGGGATGATTTTGCCGCCATGAATGAAGTCTATCTCGAGTATTTTGGCGAACTCAAGCCCGCACGCACGTAAGTGACATGAATCCAATTCTCTCTCTATGTAGATTTTAAGCCTACTAACACCGGAACACAAGGTGCGTAATTGTTAAGGAACTTCCCTCACCGACAGATGTAGAGATTAAGTGTACGGGACTGATTACAAAGTGAGCCTGGCTGGTAGAGTCCTAAAAGCTCCTTATACTAAAGATTAGCTAGATTAGGTTACCCTAGGTTATAAATGCTATTACTTTATAAACTAACATTTTTATTTTTTTTCTTAATATAATATACATAATAAGTATAGTAAGAATTAGTTGCTGTTTGCGGATTTAGCCTTGCCTACCGATGGAGCCTTTATCTTCACACATTAGTAAATCTACTCTTCTTACTCTCATTATCAATAGTATCAAACAGTCTTAATGGACTGAGTATACTACAGACGTCTTTGAAAGACTCAACCTTTGAACATGAAAACACTTGCAATCCTAAAGCGGAAATGCCCCCAAGTTCTCTGAGCGAGGCACAGTCGGGCCATCAGACCTTCGATCGTCACCAAATTCCTTTTCCAAAACTTAGCTTCTACGGCTCTAAACTAAGTAAATACACCGTCTTGAAATGTCTCGTTATTTAATATATCACATTCTTAGCGTTTACCACCAAACCTATCTTAAACCTCGCCCTCCTTTCCTATATCTCTTTACCCTCGACATGTTCAATGAAGTACATACTTCTTCAAACTCCTCTTCCCTGCTTTCCACTGCTCAGCTGCCCTTCCGCTCATATACCCGCTAATATACACATCTCCCACAAAGCGATACTCACCACGAGTCCCTTCAGGTCTCAACAGGATAGGTGTCGAGCAACCCAAGGGCACGACAACTTGGTCCCCTGGGAGCATAAATCCTGTACCCATTCCTACCCTCTTCTCCTGTGTGATACAGAAGCACCGTCCCATCATTCTATCGCCAAAATGTCTCTGTAAATACTCCCTCCTTGCCTCGGGCCGTACCGCAACTGCCACGTTGAGGTAGTCGAACAATGTCCGATCCAGGGGTAGATATGGCAGTCGCTCGTGGATCAGGTTGGCAAAAATGCTGTAGCAGGCCGTTCGCCACTCGCTTGGCCAGTTGTATGGCGATGGGATCTGTCCGAGTGACAAGGTTGTAGCCAGATCCTCCTCCGCTCTTTGCCTAGATTCATCGTCCTCTTCTCTATAACTGTCGAGGAGAAGGGCTCTCCAGTGCAAAAAGGCCATGAGGTAATCTCCCAAGTTGCAGAGCGTGCCGACTGCGATGCCTTTGTTCTTGATCGTATCGAGTGGAATGGCCGAGATTTCCAGCTTGTTCAGTCGCTCATCGAGGAATGCACAGCGAGCCTTGGAGGACCCTGCTGCAGAGAAACCAAACTTGCAGGCCAAAGACGTCGTTTGCGGGATATGTGACCAGTCCGGGACGAACGAAGGTAAGTTTGCTGAGCTCATGTGTACCGGAAAGTGTATAGCCTCGCATATAACGTCCAGACATTGTGTCGTCTTGAGGAGATAGTCGACGACTTCGGTGTAAACATCCTTGACCGGGAGGTTATAGTCGGCACGGAACTCATTGCGTATGTCATCGGGCAAGACGCCAAGAAGCCCAAAGAGCTTATCTCTTGGATCCGAAGCAAGCTTTCTCCGACACGCTCGCAGAATCTCAAGCAGAGCTCCTTCGCCATCACTCATGTAAGCTCGGAGGTCAGGAAGGCTAGCCGGACCTTGGTATATCAGAACCTGCGCGTAGCTAAACTGATCCGGTGAGGTAACGGCGCGTCTCCCTGCGATCTGGTCGTTTCCAAATGCCATATCGCCCCGGTGTTCGCTGAAGGCATCTGACGCCAGTTGATAGGCGTCCCAGGAGAGTTTGGTAGGTCCGCAATAGACGTAGATTTCTCGTGCGTTGAAGACCTCTTGAACAACCCATAGTCGTCTCCAGTAATCTCTTTCGAACAGAGATACCACAGCCGCGAGGTCTCCGTTTCTCGCTCCAGATGCCAGAAGGCGCGAGACCTTGTCTGGGTATTTGGCTTGAGTAGCTACTTGGCCGAGAAAATCCACGGCACTCGAGCTATCATCTTCCTCGGGGCCCAGCCAAATTGCCACAGATTCGGCATTCGAGTAGATGTCGGGCATGAGCTGGACCTGCTCAGCTCGCTCATCTCGGTTTTGCTGGTCAATGGACAGAGCATCCACCCACACCAACACCGACTCTACTCTTTGACGCAATGCTTGGAAAGCACCGTGAAGGCTAGCAGAGACAGAGATGGGGCACCCTTCGATCTCGATCCTACGCGTATCCCTTGGGTCTCCCCACGCGTACGACACGGCGACATATCGAGGAGGATCCTCAAGGGACACATGAATGATCTCACACTTGATCATCGTCTTTCTTTCCGGAGATATCCTGATCAGTCTGATAGACTGCTCCTTAAGCGGCCGATACTGATACGTCTTGTCACCAAGGTATGACGACCCAGAGACGTTAGACCAGGATCGCCTAGCCCAATCGCTGTAAGCCGGAGTCAGACTCGGCCTAGAGGGATTGGAGATCCTCTCGCTCTTTGAACGCTGCAGCTGCATAGAAGCGTTGCCAAGAGGGGATACATTCCGGACGTTGGTAGGAGGAGAAAGCAGCTCTTGGTCGCTGCTTGGGTTTGATACCTCTGGCGTGATCGGTCGAGACCTACGGGTCGTTGTCGTTGAAGATCTCTTCCGACCCCCTCGTGGTGGTGGTGGTGACTGGGGAGGCGGCACCATAGGGCCATGTCTTGGAAAGTCTCCCTGGTAGGACAACCTGCGCTCATCTTTGGGCCGCTTCTCCCGGTGCCGATTAGGTCGAGGAGGAGAAGGAACTCGGGGGTCCATACTGATTCCCGATTCCCCTCTGCCACGTCTATCTCCAGCAGGTTCGACATATGCGTGTTGGGGAGGGTCACCAGAAGCAGCACGCTGGCGGCGGACTGGTGGAGGTGAAGGGATCTGGTGAGTTGTCGATCTCCTGGGAACTCGTTCTTCCTCTATGATATACCTATCATCATCGGAATAGTATTCACCCCTTCCAGGAGGGTGTGGTGGTGGGACTGGGAGGAATTCGGGTCCTGAAGGCGTGGGGCGGAGGTGGATGCGGCCATATCTTGGCTCACCCATGGTGGCTGACAGGTATTTGTGATGGTGTATGCTAAGGTTTCTTGTGTCTGGTTGGTAGAAATATGTTTCGTTTGCTCTAACCTGAGAATCTTAAACCTGGAGGTTCTCGTAAGATGCAGTTGAAGCAATTCTCAGCGGAGCCTGATTTCACCTCAGCCCTCATGCTGACGGGCTGAGGGACAGGCAGAGATACGAGCGGCAAAATACCGGAGCGGGCCGGAACAAGCACAGCCCGGTTTATGTCCATGGGGGTTGAAAATGTCCATGGAAACTAAGGCTGACTTGGGAGTTGGCATAAACCTCCAAGACAGAAAGACCAGTCCAATTAATGTGAGGTAGGGCAACCATGCTCCATTTTAGACTTAGCCAAAGCTGCCTCCGTTCCTTCCTGGATCCAGGAATCAATACTTGACTTCTTAAAGACCCATTATCGTGCTAGCGGGCTCATCAATGCGGGGGCGCGCCTGGTTGCTCGGCCCGCTCTCATGGATCACGCCACTCCTCATTGAAGCGGGGTTGCCAAGGAGAGGCAGCCCTGCAGGCGGGCAAGGGTTCGATGAAGTTATACACTACTCCGTACGGGAGTTTACCATGTTATGAGGCGAGAGTGTAGAGAAAAAGCCAGGCCCCTTAAATTGTCACAAGCCCAATGGGCCAAGCTTGGCTCAACACAGTTTCAGCGCAGGCCCCCATGTGAGAGGAGTCTGTCCTCGGTATTCCATCTGCTTAACTCTTATTACAATTTATTTATCAATAGAAAGACTATTCATTTCTCCATAGTCCGTATGCTAATAATGTATCATGCCATTATCACATCCACCCTGCTCAGGATTCATCGGGAAGTATCCATCCCCAAGGAAGCTATTCCAAAACATCATGGCCGCAGCGTCATCCGGCGCACTCTGAAACAAGTCATTGAAGGGTATCGATGGATCCTGAAACGAAGGAACCTCCATGTGCTGAAGCGCGGGGTCAATGGCAAATGCTTGATGATCTGGTGCCGGTGGTTCCCTTGAGATGACGGGAGGAGTGATGGATCGTTCGTGTCTTGACTCGTCGACTTGGAGGTTCATCAAAGGCTCAATGATTTCATCCTGTCCCATGTGCAACCGTGAGAAACTCTCTCCACATCGACTCAATAGCCTCTGAAGAACAGCATGAAACGTGGCTGGAACACGGAACCGTGATCCGTCGGCTGCAGTCGCAAGACACGCGAGAATGCGACGAAGCATGTCTATGGCAGACATGTGATCGCCCTTCGACATGTATCCCACCTCAGAAGAGGGTCTGTTAAACACCTCTAGCTTGATAATGACGACAACCGCGTACATCATTCTCGTAAAGACAATCACTGGCACTTGCCGTAGACCGTCGCCAGCGAGACGAAGGAACATGTTGATGAGGTTATGCGCAATGTCTAGACACTCTATCCGTGCGTCGACAAACTGCGGCGAGTCTCTAGTAAAGACGTCTGTGGAAGGTAGTGTGTGGATAGCGTAGGGCGGTCGAAAGTCTTGGAGTTCGTGGTTGTCGTAGAGACCAGGCTCGCAGAAATTAAGGAGAATCATGTAGTGGTGTATTTCGAGGGTTTCTATTACTGTTAGATCAGTCGGAAGAATGAACGACTCAGACTCAACTTACCGGTCATTATGTCGTCGGGGAGGTTTTGCCTCCATTCCTTTACTCGCTCAAAGCCTCCCTTGAGAATTAAGCGAGTGCGCGCGTCTGAAAAGTTGATGGATGAGCCCTCGTCTAATCCAACCATTTTGAGGCTCTCTTCGGCCAGTCTCTGCAGTCGAATCCATGCTGCGAGGCGACGGTCCCCAATGTGTGCAATGGATCGAGGGTCCAGGATGTTTGTACAGTCCCTCACCCAGGATCCCCAGCGAAGGGTGTTTGGTCGACGAAACGCCATCGCAATACTGAGAGTGGAGGTCAGTCTACAAATCATTCGTGAGAGTGGATGATCAATCTGTACCTGGAGCAGAGAAGGTAGCAAGCAGAAAATGTCCTCGCCGCCTCCAAATACTCTCCCGTCTGTGTAGCATCACTATCAGACGATGGAATCTGATATCGCTTGTCATTCGAAGACCGCAAGTCGATCACCATAGTCGCTGCAATATTGACAAACTGGCCAAAATTGAGATCTTGAAACCTGTCAGGAGGATGACTCCAAGTCGCAAGAACCAACGCAGCCTGGATAAGATCGAGCGATTTCCGACCAAAAATCATTGCCTGCTCCATGACATATCTCTCCGCATCCCGAAACAAAGATTTCCAAAGACTCGGTTTGAAACAGCTTGAAGCCGTCGCGAGCATCGCCCGAAAGAGTGCTGGGCGGTGTCGCTGCAGGGCACGCCAAGAGAGGGGAACCGGGGGTAGAATCAGGGGATACCGCGGTAGCAGCTCAGTGCAGAATTGAACACACAGCTCTTCGGCTAAGGATTCATCGATAATTCCCCGAGCGACGGGATCCTCCTTGGCGGGTAGTTGGTCGGGGGTCTCGCGGGAGACGGGACGTCTTGGGGATATGGCCGGGATTCGACTGGGAGCCAACAATTGCTCATTGGCGCTTGCCGGAGTCGTCGAAGCTTCCGAAGTCGAAGGGGTCCAGAGTTCTGCTCTCTGTTCTCTCGCAACAGATCGCTGAACCTCCTCAAGCTTCTGCTCAAGCTCACGAATCCGCGTCTCATTCCGTCTTCGTCTCCTCTTTGTCGCAGGAGCGTGAAAAACACAGTCAAGATCCAACTTGGTGCATCGAGTACACCTTTTCGACAACAAATCCGTCTCGGAGGGGTCAGGAATGCACTTAATCTTCCTCCTCCTACACCCCTGACATATGCATTAGCTGAACGACTTTCTCACTGCAGGGGAGACGACGGGAGTACCTCGCAGGTGCGGTTAAGGCGCGTCTCCACTGCGCTCTCTCCAGAAGGGCTCATCGTATGTACTCTTGTCTGTATTTGTTATGAGGGGGCAAGGAAATGCGGTAGCGGCCAAGGAATCAGGGCCGCTCTCGAAGTGCCCAAACACGCTTTTTCAGAACGGAGCGCGGCCTTTAATAACGAGCCGCCCACCGATACAAATTTACGCCACGGGGGACTAAACCGCAAAGATTACTAAGTATGGTAACCTTAAAAAAAAAGGCTAGTGGATACGTCGATCAATCTTCCCCTTAGTGCTGACCACTTAGGACGTGCAACATGATCAGTCTGTGGTTGCGATAATGGACGTCATCAGGATGAGGCTGAGCCCTGAGTTGGACTTGTTTTTTATGCTAGAAGGGATGCTTTTGTAATCTGATGAATAGTTTGTCATCACATATGCACGGAAAAAGGGACGAGACAAGTACCGCTCGTAAGATGGATGAGTCGAGACCAGATGTGATGCAACGTAAATTCGTCAACCCCAGAAATAGAATCAAGAGTTGCTCGTATATAAGAAGTTCTAGAAGAATGTTAATCAGTACCTCAATCGACATCGATCTGCATCCTATACCTTCAACTCACTCTTTTGTCTCTCTACTTCAACAATGGCTGTCAGGCAACTCCTGACAACTCTCCTGGGTCTCGCCTCTGTGGTGAGCGCAACCGCCTTACCCAAGGCATCTTGCTCTCCTCAAGATCTTCTCAATGAAGCGCTTGATGCCCTTGGAGGTGAAGCCAAAATTGGAGATATCAGGGGGTTGACCTACCACTCTCCACGGTACGCCACTCATCCCTGAAACCGCCGAGGGTACACTAACTAGTTTAGAATCTTCCGCTCCCGCAGCCTTATGCAGAGCTACGAGCTCACACGAGCCGACACTTACATCGCAACCTCTGGGTCACAGAACATCTCCTTTAGAGTGGACCAGGGTTTCTTGGAGCAGCGGATCGACCGCCGTCTTGTTCCCTCG
Organism: Fusarium sp. AF-6; assembly: GCA_003947015.1. Lineage (NCBI taxonomy): Eukaryota > Fungi > Ascomycota > Sordariomycetes > Hypocreales > Nectriaceae > Fusarium > Fusarium sp. AF-6. The sequence continues at coordinate 51,564 of NKCJ01000158.1, forward strand.
AGTAAGTCCGGCACTCGCCCAGTCTCGACTTTGCGCTAACAGCACTAGACCATTGGTACTGGGGATCTCAAGAACTCAAGCCTCTTGAGTTTTCACTTGTTGTAAATGAAGGCAAGGATGGCTTTGCTTGCTATGTCAAGGGGAACAACCAGATTTACCTCCCTCGGGATCTTGCCCCTGGTTATGCTGATTGTATGAGTCTCCCCTTTATTTCATCTCGCTATTACTGACTTTCATAGCGGCTCTGACCTACAACCTAATCGTGCAGGCTCAGATGTTCTCGCCACATCTGATCTATCGTGTAAGTTTTGCTGCATTCCAGTGGAATAAGTCACTAACCACTTGCAGATGAGGGATACCAAGTCGATTTCGGCCATCACGGTTGACATCAACGGAATCGAGTTCCCAGCAGGTAGGAAAATGTCATCCTCCAAAATCGACAACACTAACAATCACCAGTCCATGATCCTAGCCGCGAGATCACCGTCATCCTCGACCCCAAGTTAAAGGTTCCCTACATCATCCGCACAGCGGAGCAGCACCCCATTTATGGCGATTCCACTAAGGACCTTTACCTCTCCGACTACAAGAAGGTCAAGGGTATTCAGTTCCCTCACCTCGTGTAGACCATCTATAACTCAACCACCTAGAATCTCAACTAGGTGCTCGAAGACTTTATCATTGAGGAGGTCACCCTCAACCCCAAGTTTCCAAAGGGTTTCTTTGATGGTATTGACGAGGAGAAGAGCTTTGCGCCCAAGATCGGATCGAAGAAGATTCCCGGTGTGCTTGATGGAGTGGTTACCGAGTTCAATACCAACATGCTTGGAATCGCCTTTAAGAATGCTAGTATCGAGAACCTCAAGGTCGAGACTCCGCTGAAGGATCTTCCTTATGTTCACTGGGTCATTGTCGACGATGGTGATGAGATGGGTGTTAAGCAACTGGTTATTGAGTTTGAGAACGAGGTCATTGTTTGTGATGTACCCCCTCAATGGAGCCAAGCTGTGATGCAGTGGGTTGCTGAGAACCTCAAGAAGCCCATCACTCATGTCGCGGTAAGTTACAGCACGATTGATTATTACGGGGCAGCTCATTGACGAGATCTAGCCTACTCACCACCACGGTGATCACACCGGAGGAACCGCCGATTACGTCGCTGCTGGCGCCAAGCTCATCATTCCCGAGATGGCCGTCGACTACTGGTCCAGCATCCCTGGTGCTACTTTCGTCACCTTCAAGTAAGTCAGTAGTATCTCAACAAGGAGCCACAACTAATGCGATATAGCCAAACCCACCCCTATGTCCACCGTGACAGCAAGATTCAGGCATGGTTCAACTGGGAACAGCAGGCCGTCCATGCCTCTGATTGGTCATATGTCACCATCACTGAGAGATGTCCCACCGCCAACTCTACCATTGTCGCCTTTGAGGCCGATGCTTGGGAGGCAGGATTGGATGCCGAGATCTCCAACCAGGGTCTGATGCGACAGTGGTTGAACCAGATTCTTGGTGATGGTCTGAGCCGCGATGCTATGTGAGTATTATACAATGCACTATCCAGCATGTAAGACTAACCCCATTTTCAGCGTCTTTCCCGCTCACGGCAAGGTCACCCCCCTTTCCGAGTTGATCAACATCACGGCTTTCCCTTACCCCGACTTTGACGTCACCCACTGGAAGCAGGGAGCGGCTCTGTGCTGAGTCCGCGGCCCGGTGGAACTTTTTGAAGTTGATCTGCGCGATTCATTCCCTATTCTTCGAGGTCTATTACATTAATGACATCTCCACTCTCCTTTTCAGCCCCAACAATGAGTTGGATTTTATAGAATAATATGAAGTTGTTGTTACATGCCCAGCATGAAAATGAGGCTTCCCACGAAGAAGTTAGCGATAGGAAGCCAATATGGCAGTCCAGCTTTCATCTGACTCCACCATCCAGCCCCCGTGAGAAAAGTGTTCAGAAAGAGTGTTGCAAGACTATGTCGAGTTTGCGGAAGTGTGAGGAGTAAAGCTTCCAGGAGCATGAGGGCTCCCACATAAGACATATGCCATTTAATCTCATTTTGCTGGCAAAATGGGAAGATGGGGTAAAGGTAAGGTGCCGTAAGCTGTGACTTGCGGTGAATCCTCTGGTGAAGGGAGGTGAGTGGCCAAGAGGTGAGGCGAGGTAGTCCTCCTAGGATGTACTCGCAGACGAGAAGACCGCGCAGAATTGATATTGACATTATCGATCAAGAGAAATTGGAGACTATGAATTATAAATCAAGAATTACGATCTTACTGAAGTTAATGAGAGCTTATGTTAAAATCCATGACGTCAAGATATTTGTTCCCTTGACGCAACCCACGCGACGCGGTCGCAAGGTGATAAAATACAGCTGACTCCTGCCAGTGATTATGGCCTATAAGTGTCTTGCTTTTTTCTTACCCCACGTGTGTGGTGTTGGTACAGGGTAGGATAGCTCACTTCACGATGTTGTGGAAAACTCCAATTCACAGCTCTAATATAGCGTAGAAAATGGTGCTTTGAAAGACACAGGTCCTGTAGTTCTAACCAAGTGTCTGTTCTTGCATGGAAGGCAGTAAGTTTTCGCGTCGTTGAAGGCGGAAAGCCGACTTCCATCGCTTTCGTCCTTCATTCAAAGTGTGACAGCAAGCACTGATCAACAATACCGCCCCCCTAATCCAAAAACAAGCGCAGAACTCGGTAAATGAAGTACATACGTATAGCCAATAGGCTCTGGGTATTACAATAACATACACATGCTCATTTCAAGACTACCTACCTCCAAGGATCTCTGCATCACCTAAACCAACTCCGTCCATCACCGCCGACACGGAATTCGCACGAAACAGCCAAGACGGCGATCCCCCACAATAATCTCCACCCTCCCGCGGTTTTTCGCACAGCCTCAGCCCTGTGCCACAGAAAACTGGGCGCATGTCTCGCGGCGCAGCCACGGAAATGAAGACGGCGCTTTACCCAATCTGGAGTTTCCGAGCGCCCATGACGCAGGGTCGATTTCAGCTCTGGCATTTCCCCAGGTTACTGGAGGCCAAATTCTTCAGCTGAACTTGGCGGCTATGCATCATATTATTGGAATTGAAGATTGCAGGATGGAGTTTTGGTGGCGTTCCAGTAGGTAGCCGTGATCATCTCTTACTGGTGACTCCAGATGTTGAGAGGCGAGGGCAGCAAAGTGCTCACGTGACTGGCCGCCTTCAGCTCCGGAACAGCTTGGTAGCTCAGTAATAGCAATAACAGCCTTACTCGACTAGATATGGGCCAGAAAATTAGACGAACAAGGGTCTTTCATTCGGAAAATACCATAGAAACAACAAATGGCATTAATATGCACCAAATCGCATAGGGAACTGTCTGCTTAACTGCTTCGAAAGAAAATCCGAAGGCCGGAATCCGGATTTCGGAATAATCCCCAGCGGCACAACGCTCCAAAAAGGGACAAGCGCTGATTCTTGGCGGCCGGTAACACCAGCAAGAGCCACGACAAGGGTGCAGCACATCGTCATCAACAACTTCAACTGACACTGCATGAATCTTTGGATATAAGTAGGGCGCTACCGCTAATTCATTCAAGATGTATTCCCCTAAGCCACACCAAAAACTCCTCTTCTTTCTGTTCTCAGTATCGCCATCATGAGGACCTTTTCCTTGTCACTCCTCTCCCTTGCTCTAAGCTCCCTTGGACAGAGCCTCCCAACTGAAGAATGCCCAATTCTCGGCCCCGTACTTCCTTCCGGCTTCGACCTTTCAAGCAGCAAAGCCTTTAAAGATGCCAAGGCCGCATTTCCTAAAGCCATCGAAGCCCTCTTCGAGATGGGAGTCTTGAACGACACCCAAACCGCCTTCGCCATCGACGTTTTCTCAACTGCAACGAACGAATCTCTCTATAGTTATTATCACACTGGCAAGGAACTGGAGAGCACCTTGACTACAGGCAGGCTCAATGATGGAACAATCTTTCGCATTGGAAGTGTGTCGAAGATCTATACCGTCTACTCCATCTTGGCGCACGCTGGTCTGGAGATTTTCAACCACCCCGTTACTTTTTGGGTGCCGGAACTTCTTGGAAACGCTGGAAGTGACCCTTTGAGCAAGATCAAGTGGGAGGATGTCACTGTCGGTGCTCTTGCCGCGCAGCAGGGAGGCACTGGAGGAGTTCGTAAGTTATCCGCCCCGTGACGGAGTCACTTCAGCATAGCTAACTTCATCCAGCCCTGGAGGTTGTTACATGTCACGGTACATCCAAGGGTTGCACCACTAAAGGTAAGTTTCATGCCCCGATTGCTCAATCTGTGTATATTAACACGATCAGACTTCCTCGAGATCATGAAGGAAAAGAAGCACCCCGTAGCTCTTCCGTTCCGGGCCTCCCTCTATTCCGATGCTGGATTCGCCCTTCTTGGAGTTGTTTTGCAGCGCATCACAGGGAAAACCTACAACGACGCGGTTCAGGCCGCCCTTGCTAAACCTCTCGGACTTAACAGTTCCACCACATTCGAGCCTAATGGCCACGATGTCAATGCTCTGATCCTCCCAGGCACACCGGCTGAGTCTTCTTGGGGATTTGATAACCAAGTCACCGCTCCGTATGCTCCCTCATCTCTCTTTTCCGGTGTAACGCTAACATTTCGCTCAGTTCCGGAGGCATCTACGCCAGCGCAGCCGATCTACGAAGACTCGGCGCCTCCATCCTCAACTCCCAGCTCCTCTCCCCGCGTACGACTCGACAGTGGATGAAGCCCCTCGGTGGCACTGCATCTCTGACATATGCTGTCGGCGCGCCCTGGGAGATCAACCGTCTCACGGTGCCAGTCACTCCCGGCTCGAACCGCACCCGCGTTTCTGACCTGTACACCAAGCTTGGTGGAAATGCTGGTTATGCCGCTGTCTTTGCTCTGTCGCCCGACCATGAAATCGGATTCTCCGTGCTTGTGGCTGGTCCTTCTGCTGTTTCTGACCGTATCCCCCTTCGCGATGTTGTGGGAACCATTTTCGTGCCAGCTGCCGAACACGCCGCCGTTGAAAATGCAGCCGTCAACTATGCAGGTGTCTTTGCCGATGAATCCGACGAGACTTCGAACCTAACTCTTACTATCGACAAGGGCCACCCAGGACTTGGTCTGGAGTCATGGAACGTCAACGGAGTCGACTGGCGAGCCAACCTATCTCTGCCAGGAGCTGATCCAATCCTTGCAGCCAGCCAGACAATCCGCCTCTACCCCCTCGGCGCCGAGACTGAGGAAAAGTCTAAATCTGGTGATACGCGACGCATCGCATTCCGTTCTGTTGCCCAGATCAAGCCCATCAGCCCACGAGCTGAGGTCGAAGGTGGCGAGGGCATGTTTGACAATGGATGCCAGACGTGGTTTGATGTTGGATTCTGGGATTCTCTGGATGAGTTTGTTTTTGAGGTTGTTGATGGAAAGGTTGTGAGCGTGGAGAATTCGATTACGCAGCAGGTTTTGAAGAGGGTGAGCGAATAGGGCAGGGGAGCTCTATTGAACTTGGGGAAGGGGTGTATCTAGAGAGTACTTGCATCAAGACTCTTGTTTGTTTCATTCTAGGCGTATGTTTTCACAACTTTTAAGTAGACATTGTTGTTCACGAGTATGCATAATGTAGCGGGTTATAGAGAGGGAAGGGTTATTAGAGGAGCGTGATTATCCACCAGCATATCAATAGAACAATATCGAAACAAGAGTAGGCCAATTACAATATTGATTGATGTATAAAAACGCACCGGAGCCAATGACCATAACTTGTCCCCCACACAGCACATGATGATCCGCTCCGAGGTGGCTGTCATCGGGTTATCACTCACTACTCTCAACAAAGTCTAGCTCGCCATCCCTCTCCAACCCCAAATTTCCCCTCACCGCATAACCTTGTGCTCTGCTGCGAAATTCTGTCGTCATGTTGCTTGGCTCTTCTTACGAAGACCCACGTCCCTTATCACTGCCCCTTTCATGATGAGTTCTGAGGCTGTTGGAGCTTCGCAAACATTGGCATCCCATGGCTAGGTTACAGGACAATGTTTACATCGCAATATTAGTCACGTGGACCGCGGCGACCATCGCACTCCTCCTCCGTCTTAAGGCCCGGAGGATGACGAGGATGAAGCTATGGTTTGATGATTACCTAGTCTGCGTGGCATGGGTGCGTTCTTACTTTGAGAACTTGCTTCTTGCGGCTGACATATGCAGGTACTCGTTTCGGGCTACAATTCCGTCACCATCTTTTGTATGAGCGGGCGAATCAATTCTTTGTGCGTTGCTGACAACTGCAGGGGCTGCACGTTACATGCTTGGCCAGTCGCTCAGTGGAATCCAAGACGAGGCTCGCGCAGATATGATACGGGAAAAGTCGAGATTCCTCCTCTGGGTAACCGAGCTACTCTACGCTGGATCGATAGCCGCATCAAAGCTGGCAATCCTGTCCTTCTACTGGCGCATCTTTCGCTATACCTCGATCCGCATCCCAATTCTCGTCCTTATCACCGGCGTGTCTATCTGGGTGACTATTAGGACATTCATGGTGATATTCCACTGCATCCCGGTTCAGGCATATTGGGACAAGACTATCAAGGATGCTCATTGTGCCCTTAATGCACCGACGCTCTTCTTTTGCACAATTCTCATCCACTGTTTGATGGATTGCATCATCCTGGTCTTGCCTGTCATTGAAGTAGCAAAGATGCATTTGCCGTGGACCAAAAAGCTCGCTGTAGTTGGCCTTTTTACCTCTGGAATCATGTATGCCTCCCCTCTTCTTGTTGTTGCCTGCATCTGCTGACACTCACGAAGAGTCTGTGTTGCCTCGGTCTTTATCCTGATCCAGGCCATCCATTACGATCCCAAAACGAAAGAATTCCCAAAAGAGATTGCCCTCAGCATGATCTGGGGAGGAGTCGAGATCAACGTGGCAGTCTTTTCAGGTAAGCAAAGGGTCACAAGCGCTACCTACCTACCCCAAAGTGAGCGCTAACACAGAGAGTTCAGCTTGTCTCCCCATGCTCCGCCCGATATTCCAAAGATTCATTCCTGGAATTTCAACTGCCGAGACTAGTCGCCCGATCAGCTTACCCAGTGTAGTACTCTCACCGACGCCGTCAAGAGTCAATGAGGCCAAGTCGCGCAGGTCGGTGGCTCATGGCTTCGTGGACAATGAATTGCCTGCCGTGTCGAGCTTGCCAAGCGGTGCATCAAGGAAAAAGAGTCCTTATCAAGCTAGAAATTCAGTTGATTGTTAAACAACGGTTTGAACTCTCGTGACTCCGCCACGGACCAGAGCCTTGGAAATTCCCTCTGCCAAGCCAGGCTGAGCCAGGTCTATGCCTTGGAAATGTCTACACCTTCCCGTTGAAGTTTGAACTATCTAGATTTCTTGGCAATGGTAGATTAGTCTGAGCAGCCAGTCCCGACACGGTATCTACGGACAACTGCCGTGTCTCGGGTCTGCCTAGTTTCTGACATTCGGGGACGCGCCAAGACACGCGCCAAGACGCTCGACCGTTTGTAAACGTTGACTGGGTCTAGTTGAGAAAAGCTGACGTTTCCCTCGTGGGTTTGATTGAAAACGAGAACGATAGAGTTATTGCCAAGCCATCGAAGCATCGCCCGACGCTACAGAAAGGACACTGCGCCCGTTCTGTTGGGTATCACCGAGAGCGAAGTGGGTAACCAGGCTAACTCGGAGGAGAGCTTGGACTGGGTAGATCTCGCTTCAATCTCATTTACCCAGGCCCCTTTTTTTCTACGTGTTGACGAATCAGAGACGGGCATTTACCACCAGAGCGTAATTAAAGACTCAAAACGGTCCAGACTTGACCGTTTCAGCGACTCATTTGCGATACGAGCCCCTGAACAGGGCCAAACGCAAAAGTTTACTCTCTCTGTGGACAGATGATGGAAAGACCAGGCCGGGTTTGCCGAGGATTGAACAGCGGAGAGAGCACGTGGTCGAATAAAAAATGCCAAGTTAGCCAGGGGCCTGCTTCATGCTGCGCACTTCTTGGCTTTTTGCTCCAAAGGATAGCCTTGTTTGTGGGGTGACGACGTTCGGTGCGAAAACCCCCCCTGTACCTAACTTTTTGGCTCGAAGCCACGGACCTCGTCCCTTTGTCGATCGCATTCTCACACAAGCCTTCAAAGCCCTCTGCCGACGACACTTTAACTGCGCCTCTGTCTTGGCAGTGACATTATGCTTGTTGAATAGAGATTGTTTTCTTTGCTAGAGCTGCTACCATAGAGAAAAGTTATAAATCTCGTCGTTTCCTGGGGATGAAAAGAAAGTGGAAACATCTCAATTTATTCTCCATCTTAAGAATCCACTTTTGTACACACACAAATTAACACCCAACCAACCAACATGCGTGGTCTCCATCTCCTTGCGACAGCGGTGCATGTCACTGGCACACTCTCATGCGCCCTACACGAGAATCACCAACAGCTCGTCAACAGGAAACGGCACGTCAGTCCCCGGGCGACGCCAGGGGAAACGGATTGGGCATACGAGGCGTCCTTTAACTGGGGCCGTCTCAATCCTGGTTGGTAGACTCCCTTCTCCCCGAGTCCCCCCCATTCGGCAGCTCGGCTAGCAAGCGTGGTTTTTGTTGTTGACACCCTTGACACAGATTATGCCCTCTGCCAGACTGGCACACAGCAGTCGCCCATTGCCCTGAGCCTCAACAATGGCCTGTCTCTGAACCATATCCCCGAGTTCAATTATCCTGATAGCGTGGCGGGTAACTTTTTCAACTGGGGTTATGGCCCGGCCTTTACCGTGACACACGAGGAGGGAGTATGGGACCAGAGCCCTTCATTCTCATTCGACAACGAGACTGTCTATCTCAAGGGATGGCACATCCACGCCCCGGCAGATCATTCCGTGGGAGGAGATCGGTCCAAGGCGGAGCTCCATCTCGTCCACGTCGACGCTCAAGGCCACGAGCGAGCCGTCCTAGCCATCCGCCTCGACCCGGGTAATCGGGACAACCAGTTTCTAGCCCAGCTCCCTTCCATGATCGGCTTCAACGAGACGGATGTCACGGAACCGACAGAGCTGAACCATCGGCTGGCCCTCGAGAGCGTGTATTACTTTAACGAGTTTTGGACCTACCAGGGTAGCCTGACGAGTCCCCCCTGCCACGAGGGGATCCGATGGTTCGTGGCTAGGCAGATCATGTTTACGGGTGTGCAGCAGATGAGGGACATTCTGGGGGCGAGCACGTATAGCGCCCGTGCTGAGCAGGAGGTTTGGCTGCACAGGATTAACGAGTAGAGGCAGCGCAGCGCAATTCAGGAGGATTCTTTGAGTGATGGATGATCTTCTTATCGGGCAAAATTCCAGAAAACGTCACTTACGTAAACAGAAACGATGTTAGACGAGACAATGCGGGAGATGATGCAGTCGGTGCGTGAGGCTTAAGCCACCATCGGGAAACAACAAACCACATTTTCAATTCAAGGGGAGCAAGATAGTAGTAAGTGTGCCAAACCAGTTGATGTTTATGGCTTTCAAATGTTCATTAGTCTATCATTATTGTACATACGCTCTCTATATCTATTTGTTCGCTTTGAAAAAATCACGAAAATCCCTCTTTAAACCTGTAACCGGTTCAGAGGGTAGCTCTTGTTGCTAGCATCCAGGAACGTCTTCTTCTTATCCTGGTGGAAACCATCGTGTAGTCGGTTCACAAATGCCTCGAGGATGGCCTGGTGAAGATCACCAACGGGATAATCCTTGTGGAACCAGTGATGTCTCACAAACACACCACCGCAAGACTTGTCGCCGATGTAAGGTGCACCGTTACCGTCCATGCAGGGAATAGGTCGAAGTTCTTCGTCAGAGTTATAATCGTAGCGAACGTAGTTTGCAAAAGCAGCCTGCTCGTGAGCCCAATCCTTTGCCCACTTCTTGCATCCGTCGTACTTCTTCTCGGTGGGACAGGCTTCCCAGTTTGTGAAGAGCTCCTGGGTGCGTTCGCTTTGGCGGGCGACTACGAAGCCAGTGTTCCACATGGGCTTGCCCTTGTGGTCGCGGTTGCGGGGGGAGTCGGGATCGCTGGCCATGGCTACGAGGGTGTTGTCGGTGATGTTCCAGAGGGACATGAGCCACTCGAAGGGCATGTGGGGGTACATGAAGACGGCGTCGGCGTCGAGGAAGACGACGAAATCGTGAGTCTTGAGGGCTTCCTGGATCATGGGGACCTTGACCCATGTGCCGTGTCGGTCAGAGTAGTTGGGGGCTCGAATGAATCGATAGTCGTATCCGTGAATCATGGCTGATGTTGTCAGTGACAGGGTTCTTTCATGAATGGAGGCGACATACCATAGAGGTAGTGGTTCATCATTCCACCAGTTCGACCAACCATCTCCTTGGGGTTCAACTTGGACGTGTTCATCATAGCACCCGCTCCCTCATCAATACGAGTGTCGACATCAAGAATGAGAAGCTTCTTGCCGAGGGGCTTCGTCCATCGGTAGTTATCCTTGGCAATCTCGTAATTGTACCCCTCCTTGGAAACAAACTTTGTCTCATTAAGATCATGAAGAAAAGGCTTCCAAAGCGCATGCATCAATCCCGACATGTCATCTGCATCCGGGACAGGAGTCGTCTTTTGAGCTGGCTGCCCTGGAGATGCATCCTTGAATGTTCTACAAGATGAAAACTGTCAATGGGTGCACTGACGTTTGACGATGGGGTCGACTTACGGTAGAGCCTCGATGGCTTCGGCAAAGTAAAAACCCCACATGTGAATCGCCAAGCCGAAAAGAACAAGCAGGCCCATGGCGATAAAGACGCCTTTCCGCCGATTGAGCCGGCTGAGGAAAACCTCATCCATCATCATCTTCATCTCGACGACTTGTGGAGGGTTGGTTGTGGCGTCTGCAAGAGGTGGTGTCGTGTCAAATCGGTCGAAGAAAGTAATGTCGAAAAAAAAGAATGGGCGTATTAAATGTGTGGGCGACTAAAAAAAACGAGTGTGTGTGTATGTGAGGTTTCTAGAAAAGACGGGATAAGAGAGAGAGAGAAGCTGGCTGGGCGGCCGACAAGCTTTTTGTATAAATGTCACATCATGCAGGAGATTGGCAATGGGACTAGGGCATTTACAAAGAAAGAGCGAAAAGAAAAAAAAAAAGGGACAGAACCGTGTCCCTCAGGTGCAACGCATCAAACACACAGTGACAGTGAGTGACTGAATGGGTTGGATGGCACCACCGACCGCATCAACCGTATACGAGGTGGGTCTGACAGGTCTTGTTGCCACAACAGGGGATTGGATACTCCGTAGAAAGTCTCTCTTCACATGCGAGATAGCCTAGACCCCGTTCGTCCCTGGACCAGGCCAAATCTTCTGATTCCCGGTCTCCCGATCCGCCTTTCGGACGCTAGATTCGTCTAGCAAAAATGCTTGATGGGGACCTTACGGCAACCCCCTTGGTAGATAACGGACCCAAGTGACCGTCGTCGCCTGCAGCCCCAGCCTTGAAAAATTGGCACTTTTTTGAAGATCTCTCGTGAGATTATTTATCATCATTTCCCACTCTAGATGCAGGCCAAGAAAAAGTTCCAGGATGTCGGTTCTTGAGTCTACAATGCTTGTTTTGCTCTGTGCAGCCTGTGCTACAAACTTGGCAAATGCTTACTTTGGAGAACGAGCATGTCAATGTATGCACGTGATGAATGGTCTTAGCTATTAATAGCGTCCGTCCACTGTCGAATATTTTGCCCATCAGCTTTGACTCGACCCATTAACACGACCTTTTTTACGCCTGGGCCCCATCACATCAGACAGCCACAAAAACCGCCGCCGGAATAAGCTAGACCACACGGCCTCTCCATCTAGAAGGGCTAAGCCGCAAGCCACAGGTTACCGTACCGTATCGTACCGTCTAAAATTAATTTTGCCCATGATCAACGTTGCATCAGATCAGTTACAAGGGCACGAAACGTTGGATGTTGACCTCTGACAGCAGGGTTACTCACATTGATTGGACTCTATTGGTTGCGCATCTACGAGGGACGTCCCTTGTTCGATACGCCTATAAAGACCCTTGGCGATAAGCTCCACAAGGCTGTGTGTACTGTACTGTTTCATCTGGCCTTTGATGCTGTCTTGTCACCGTTCGCTGAGAGCCAATGTCCGTCCCTCTAGCGCTGAAACTACTACCACAACCAACAAAACGGAGTTGCGGATAAAGACAATGCTCCGATGCAGAATTGACATTTATTGGCGTCTTCAAGCCACCAACTGACTCGGCCCTTGACGACTCCTGCATTAAATTTCCTGCACTTTCTCAACCAACACCTTTCGGCGACTTCCATAGGCAGCCATCAATCCAACGGCCACCTCCAAAAGGACCGTAACAAATCCCCAGTCTTTGCTTTCCCATTCAAGCTCCCTATGCGACCGTTTCACCTGAACGGCCGAGATGACAGCGCAGCATGGCACCCCAAGCACGTACCGTACCCCACCGACAACAAAAGGACCTGCTCGAAAAGGAACTGTGGTATTGGCTGCGCCGTTTAGACGGGCATTAATAATAACGCCGTCCCGGGCGCTAACAGACACTTTTTTTACGCTTCCATCATCAGTTGCCGATACGCATTTTCATACAAAAGGGGTAGTTACTGCTTCCCCTGATTTCAAAGAAAAAAGAGATTTTCTCCCTTTTTACGAATCGTAAAATGAAACAAGCGTTAAACTTTAAAATTTTTGTTACTTGATGGGCCTCTCGCTTCCGCTAACCTACCATTTACAGAGCGGAACTCGACGAAAGAGGAATTGACTGCGTTTCCGTCAACTGTCATATATCTCTTTTTCTCCCCATGCCAGGCCGACCTGAAGATGGACCGATCTCCCCGACTGGCCCTGCTCTCTCTTCTACGACATGGCCAATAGAGATGGCGGCAGCCTAATCGAGCGTCGAACGAAGCAGCCACATCTGTTGGCATACGTACCCTGTACTACGCGTCGCTCTTACTCCGCAAAACGACGGGAATTGTCATACTTTAAATCATAGGTATCACCCTTTGATCGAGATTGAGACGTTTTGTTGGTTGGTGTTGCTGTGGCTCTTACTGCCAAGTCAGCCACCACATGTCACCTCCAACTGTAAATGCACTTTCGTGACACGAAGCCTCAGAACATGACTGTAGATCCAGGAGGAAATAGAAGGGAGCAGCGCATCGACTGAAACATCACAATTGGATTTATCAAAAGGGAGACAACAGGACCATTTATGGAACCAAAGTGCAGTGGCTCTCTCACACCAACCGTGTACCTCCGTTCTACAAGAAACTACCCTGAGCCGTCGTTTTAAGCTTCTTCTTGAACTCAATGCGAGCACAAAGCTCAGCTCATGCCTTGGAATTGCTGTCTTGGGATGCCTCGACGAACTTCAGTTCCCCGGGACTGTAGAAGGCCCGCCAAAGCCACCATCTGCCGGCTTACCAGCCCGTGAACCGTTTAAGAAGCAGCATCAAACCCGGGGTATTCTCCCTTGAATCCTCTCTCTTTCGTATACCACCATCTTGTGATCATCTCTGAGAACGCTCGACTCTTTTAAAGGACTGCAACCCTTGGCGCCAAAGCATTGCAAAACCAGTTTGCCACCGAGAGATGAAGCATCACCCTCAAGCCAAGGTACCCCAGGCCTCGAAATCAATCTCATCCCGACGATCGTGATGGATCTCCCCCACAGTCTAGCTCACACCAGGGGAAGAGGCTATGCTATACGAGAGACGCACCATGCCACCGGGTGCTCGAGCTTTGAGGCGAACAGGAGGTCCACACGAGAGGAGTTTTGTTCCTGGTCTAAAAAGTCCCATCTTGCGGCCAGCCCACTTTAACTTGTGCTCGTCCCCATCGTATTCCCTTAGGGCTGCGTCTGTGAGCCGAGCCTTTTCTAGTAAAAGGGTAGAGTATGGCCTTTTCTTAGAACGGGGTTAGAATTCCCCGGTGTTATTGTTGGAGGTTTTTCTAAAATCATCTCCGTGTTGTCCATAGCAGATGATTCTCGGGAACCCTTCCGACCGGAGAAGCAGGAGCCGTGCCGTCGGTCCGGATCGTATCCATCCAGCGTGGCCCTTCATCCGACATCGTGAAGGCAGATGTGGCAGTGCCGCCAAACTTACACCTGACCAGCCACCGAGTGCAATGCCGTGCCCCCGTTGCACCGCCAACGCCGGTAAACTTTCCCCTTTCACAACTGGAAAACACAACAGAACGAGAAATGGTATATCATTCAGTTTAATCTTTCCCCTACTGCACCGGGCGGACGGTGGCATACATGAAAAAAAAAGAAAAATTTGTGAAAATAAGGTTCTGCAGATACCAATCATGTACTATGTTCAATTCCTGCTATATATCTTCTGCCATCTTTATTATTTTGCCATTTTGACCATCTTTTTTTAGTATTATTTTGCCTCTTCTTGGATATCATACTTCTCCGTACGCCCTGACTCTTTGCGTGACGTCTCACGTGTACCTCGGTCCTCGTGTAGATGTCACCATGTTACGGAACGCTCAAGGCATTACCGCTCCCTCTCAGATCATTCTAGTCCTGGGCTAGGGCGACTTGATTCGAGCAAAAATCTCCGTATTATTGCTTGACCACATCGAAATTCATTTCTCGGCGACCCCAGCCTACCGCATATTCACACGCAACATTTGTGGATTCACATGAAGCTCTGGTGCTGCCTCTCGTCTGCGGTATTAAGTTTAACTCGCAATCCCATGTTGCTCACCTCTTGAGCCTAATTATGAGCCTAGAGGCACCCAAAACACCTGGAAGTGGCTTGAAGTCTTGTCCTCACATCTTCTAGATAGAATTTCACTATCTCTATAAGATGAGGTGCTCTTATTCATGGTAGGGATTCCGGAACTGTCGCCTAGGAATCTATGAAGGCCCCTAGGAGCATCTATGATAGGGTTGGGAGTCGCGTCACCATCGCCTTGGCCATCATTATCACAAAGGTCCCCTCCATGGCTTACATGCATGGGGTTTGATTAGCATTGTCAAGTCGGAGAACCCCCAAGTTCTGCTAGCCAATCCTTTGCCTTAAAAAGGAGACTCGTCTAACGATGTAGGTACCGAAGTATTGCAGGTCTAAATCCGACACAATTAGGGAGTTACAGAACAGGCGGATCTGATCCTGGTCCCATGGCTGGCTCAGCCATGATCCGTTCTCAATGAGTCAGAAGAGGGGGCAGCTGAGACAGAATCTTAAACTATTTTGAATCGCCATGAGTTATTTTCTAGAAAATGTTTCTACAGTTACAAGCCAAGACCTTAGAAGGTCGACGCAGCACTTATCAACAAACCCGTTCCAGATGCCATCATCGCCATGCTCCCACTCTTGAAGCCAACTGCCAGGGCTCCCACCCCCGCAAGAGCCTGTATGACTGACATAACTACAGACCTGTTCTTCCGAGAGGCCAGGTCCCTTTCATACTGCGTGATTCTGGCCTCGAGTGCCGTTATCCGCAGCTGGTTTAGGTCTCTCTGCTGCTTAGCTTTGGGCACCCTGTCAGCATCTCTCTTTTCACGATCGCGTTGCATCTCTTTGATCTTGGCGTCAAAAATGCCTTGCATGCTCTCCAGAGTTTGCATCTGGGCCTTATCTTTTCTCGCCTTCTCCTCCAGCTCCTTCTCTTTCCGCTCAAGATCCTCGACGGCACGCTGCCACTTCAACTGCTGATCTTGATGCATCTTTGCATAGTCTCGCTCAAGGGTCTTCATACGCACTTCCCTATCACGATCTAGTTGCTCGAGCTTCTCTCGATGCTCTCTTTCCTTCTTGGCGAGAAGGGCCGCCATCTTTTCACTGCAGCTTCGCATTGCCTCCTCGTGGCTCTTTCCGACGTCTGCAAGATTATTCTCGTGCTTTGCTCTCTCCGCTAGCAGGTCCTTGAGCAGCTCTTCGCCGGCCCGGGTCTTATTGAGAGGCCGTTCCTCGATCAACATCTCATGCTGGATCCCGAGAACCATATTGCCGGACAAGGAGAGTATTAGATTGATGATGCGCAGCGCCGATTCCTGAGAGTTGTCGTGCCGGAACATCTGGTTGCCGCATTCGAGTATGTCGGCACAGTAAGTAAAACGAAGTTCGGTCTCTCATACGATGCCGTCGCTTTGATCGCCGTCGAGTCTGTCCCACATGGACGACGTGGGACATGCCTGCCTTTTTGCCACAGAGTGCTTGGAACATGTGAAGGTTCTTCAAAGCTGAGCCAGTCATGCGATTGTCCAAGATTCTATGGAGGTAGATGATGCCTGCCAGCTTCACATTTTTGCAGTATACCTAGGCAAGAAAGTAGACTACGTCTGTGAGAACCTCGGTGTCAGAGCGGCAAGTGTCGTCGAAGCCCGGCATGTCAATAAGGGCGACGGGATGGCCGTCAGCGGTGTCCAAGGCGTAAATTCCCACGATCTTGTCTATCGGTTATCACGGCTTCCACTATAATAAAGAACACATTTCCAACACATCATAGCATCATATCCCAATGCTAACACAGGTAAACTCACACATCAGTGGTACCTGATGATGTTAGATGTGCCATAACTTTGAAGCAGGTGACTACAGGCGGCGAGGTTATGACTGATATTGACGTCACTACCTGTCAGTAGCTTGATGAAGGTACTCTTTCTGGTTCCCGTGAGCCATATGATGGCGATGATGGATTCCGCCCTGGCTTTATTAGACAGGTTTCCATTGGCCTGCACATGTACATACTTGATATCCGCCTGAGCAGCGGCCTTTGCTGCTGCATCCAGTTCCGCCTTTCATTCTGGGGTTGGCTCGTCTCCATCAATGTGAGGTCACACTGCATCTTCCGCTTCATCTTCTACAGTGGCTTGAAACGGCTTTGGACCTGCCGATTGAGGAAGACCTGGGTATTCGGTAGCCAAAGGGCCGACACGGGGATGATTGTCTCGTCCTGGTTGTCACGGTTGACCCTGGGGCTCCTAAATATTTTCATAAAATACAGCGTGCCTGTTCTCGACGAGTCAGGACGCAGTATATATGAGAATAGTTCAATAGGTAATGAGGGGCAATTAATTAATTATTCACAGCATGGCAGCCAGCCTCGGAAGGCATGTCTACTCTACCGACCTTGACCGTTCAATCTGTATTGACAAGGCATTCTCGCCTTTGGATGCGTCACCAGCTGAACCACCATTGTGAAAAGGCTTGCAGACGCCCGGTGTGAAGGCCAACCAGAGTCTGTAGAGTCCCTCCAACAACTCACCGTTGTTACACAGCATATCGACTTGCTTGGCGGTTTGGCTGGACTGGATCGGCCTGGACTCTTGCATATTCCCTCGTATTGATCGGCCTCATGCAGAGTGATTTGAACTATTGATCTCAGCTGCAGCCACTCGGTAAGGTTGAAATGAATGGGTAAACGCGGATGTACCTACTACGCCTTTAGTTTCGGAATGAACTCAATTTAACCTTCACGTCTGTACTACAGGAATCGGTACAATCATCACCGTGAGTGATCAAGTTATTTATATCGCGGTCTTGGGTGTCACCGGCGCTGGAAAAAAGCACATTTGTGCATCGAGCCACACAAGACCCCAACGTTGTTATTGGCCACAACTTGAAGGCTCAAACGACGATAACTACTGGCTACACCTTCAACTACAATGGAACAAGTTATGAAGTTGTCGACTGTCCTGGCTTCAACGATACCATTAGGCCAGACAAGGAGATCTTTGAAGATGTTGTCACCTGGCTTCGAAACGCTCACGGCGAAGGTAAACACTTGTCCGGCATAGTCTATCTTCACCGGATTAGCGATACTTGCGTTCAATGAACTACCATGACGCAGTTGAGGGTACTACAAGAGCTCTGTAGCACAGAATTTTACGAAAACTTGGTTCTTGGGACTACATTCTAGACACGGTTTCTGAAGAAGAGGGCCGAGGGTGCGAAATACATCTCCTTGGCGATGCCGACTTCTCCGGCGAGATGGCAGGCCTGGGAGCTGAGTACGTTCGCGTGCCAGAGGACAGGGAGGGGGGTCTGTAACTACTAGACAAACGATCTCTCAAACAACGCCGTCAGCTCAAGGCGTAGAAGGAACTCGCCGAGGGCCGGAGCATCATCAGCACGGCAGCCTTTCAGGTTCTCGATACCCAGCAGAATGTTGATCTTCAGCAGGTGTTTCTCAAACTCTGGAATTATCTCCTCCACCTATTTCTCCTGATTCTAGGCAACTGGATGACGCTTAGATACAAAGACTTTGAAGCCTGGAGAGAGCAGAAAGCCCAAGAAGCGGCTCGTCAAGCAGAAACTAACAAACGCCTTGATCAAGAGAGGAGTCGGGAAGCGGTAGCTGACCGGAGTACTCGATTTGGCCGGCTGCAGTAGACAATGAACTCGGTTTACCAGCAACTACAGCGTCTAGATCGCGGAGATAATCCCGTGGAAAGAGAACGGAGGAGGCAAGAGAGAATTGAAGAGAGAGCAAGGAAGCGAGAGGCTCAAGATGAAAGGAAGAGAGTGGGAGATTGACCACCAAGATTGGGAATATCGGAGGGAAGAAGCGCTCGATGACTTTGTCAAGAGTCATGTGCACTCGTTATACCTAGATCCGGCCACGCGGTATGTTTTTCAGTCCAGTTGAGATATCGCTAACTCGGGATAGTTGACTTGAGTTAGCTGCGAGCAACCTGGCTATTCAAGCTCTCTGTGGATGCGTTATTATAATAGTAAGACGATGGAGCCCAGGCCTGGTAGTAGCCCCTTCTAACACGAATATAGTGTTCTTCATGCCGCTCAAGATGGTGTGGAAACTGCAATAAACACGATCGATACCTCCACAGGCCGTTATGCAGAGGTTACCGGCGGTTTGGTGGCCTGACTAGGGAGGAGGCCCTTGAAAGATGTTTCTGCGAACCCGAACCTGGTTTTGAGGATGACGAACCTGATTGGGGATGGCTTGAGAATAATTTCATTATGTCTTCTGTTCTTTCCTTCGTTTCGGAGCTCTTTCCTTGGGAGCCATTCTTGTCTGGCAGGTGATAGGTGGCGTGTTCACTACACTGCGCCGGCATTCCGTTTCTTTTTCTCATAGTGGCCACGCTCCGAATCGGGTATTTGATCATGCTTATTATCTTGTCAATTTCTTGTTTGGGGACTGATATGGGTGGCGCCATATGCGCTGCGTATATGCTTAGCTTGGAGATGCTTTCTTCCCATGGGGTCAGCTAATATGCTCTCCTCGTGAGCCGCTTGTTTGGCCAACATGATGGCCAGCTTTCTCTTCTATACTCTTTTTGGGCATGTATGTTCAAACGGTGAATTGGGTAATATAAAGGCTCTCCTCTGTACCGCTTGCATTGCGTTCATTGGAGTTCAGTTGTCCAAGATTGAAGTTGTCGATCCTGGTGGAGGAATAGCACGCAAATCCTTCTCAACTTACCCCGGATTTCTACATCCACGTCAGCATTCAAGTGATTTTGACGTGATAATACCTAGGGGGTAAGAATATCGAACTCAATTCATTCTTGGCGACAGACCTGGGTAATGGCCTGCAAAAGCTAATGATCCTAGCATCACGTAGAACCCACGCGACAAAGGCACGGACAAAGTGAGAAACCTTATAATGATCAGTGCCAACCAAAGCAAACTCCCGAGAACTCTCTTCCGAAGACCCATAATCGGGCCTTGCCAAGACCTTCTCAACATCTAGGCTGATCCTTCTCGGCACAAGAGGCCGTTTGTAGCAAGTCGCACCATTTTGATGGCGTAAACTCTGCTCAAAAAGCTTGAGCCACTTAATTTCAGGAATCTCGTTACGAGATGATGAGTGTATCAAAGTGGATTGGAAGCGGAGCGCTCTAATACCTTGACCCCAGTTCCCCGGCGGAGTGTTTGCCGTAGGAGCCGGGATGATACTTGTCTTTGAAGACGGGAGATGCGCAATCTGGAAGAAGGTCCGCGTATTCGTTAGATCTAGACCTATTTCTTCGATTCTTCCTGAAAATTGTAATATTTGGAACCACTTTTTACTTCGTAACATACCCATCTCGGTATACCATACCTACATGCCCTGCCTTTTGTGTTTCTGCCTGGTATCTAACA
The DNA here is from genome assembly GCA_003947015.1 of Fusarium sp. AF-6. Taxonomy (NCBI): domain Eukaryota; kingdom Fungi; phylum Ascomycota; class Sordariomycetes; order Hypocreales; family Nectriaceae; genus Fusarium; species Fusarium sp. AF-6. The sequence goes on from NKCJ01000158.1 coordinate 71,692, forward strand.
AAGTTTCGGTTCACTGGATCTAAACCACTAGCGATACTACCTGACGATCCTTCAAGCCGTGGGTTACCTGTCAAACTTCGTGCACGGCTTGAATGTCGTCGTGGCGTCTCCACACTTCTACAAGTTAGGTAGGATTCAACACCGTGTTTCGGAGATGGTTTACTTGATCGAGAATAAGAAACTAGCGAATCGGGACTCGGAATTGAATCATCAAAAGAAATATTGTTGGCCAATTGTTTCATGCTATGCGCTCGAATAGCAACCCAAGGATCCCATTCGTTGTCAGAAGAAGCAAACACTCAAAGTGGCGTTGATGATGGTAGTACAAGATGTGAAGCAGCTTTGCTTTTCATGCAGTTCTTCGTATTTCTGCGAACTGCTGTGGGCAAATCATGCCTGGTACATTAACTCCACCGAGTCTGACTCCAGGCTCTGAGCAAAAGGTGTCGACCTAATAGTGTATCGAGTTCCGAGCCAGAGCCGGATGAGAAACATGCAGCTTAGGTGTGCAAAATAGAAGGCTCATCAGAACTGTAAGTACCAATTTTGTATCACAAAATATGTCGTAGACCTGATCTGAGTGTTATTTTGGATCCGAAGGGAGAGAAGATGCTTGTCCACCGAAGATGTCATCATTGCCTTCGAGCAACATACCATCCACACTTCAGCACAATTGCAAGATCTGTCGATTGGTTTATCCAGATACTCTTCACTCTCCAGCTCAAAGGTGACAACATCTATGAGGCACGATCCAACAACATGCTGGGCAAATTGAGACTCACAAAAAACCACTGCAGTTACCACATAGTCATCTTCGATCTTGTTCATATGTGAGGTATTTGAATTTCTGTCCACATGACCTCTTAGAGCGATGTTTCCATTCACTACTGCCGAATTAAAGGCGAGTCCAGGCTTTACTCTACTCCGTCTCTACCCGGAGTCATTGAAGACGGATCCATCCCGAATGTGATCCTATCTATCATAAGGTACCTTGACATAAATCAAGAGGATTCGTTATGCCCCGGGTACTATAAACCCTTTCTCATATTACTCGGGTCTTCGCAGCCGTCTTGGCTTGCGGTGTTCCACGCCTACGTACTCCACATTGCGGAAAGTTTGGAAGGACCGAGTCCTCCCTGTTCTCGTTAGGGCTGCCTCTCGGATCTAGTTCCCCTAAACTCCGGCACAGACTACTCATCGCTTGCAGGGTAGGGACTTACTGAGCTCACCATGGTTAACCGACCGCTGAGATGACCCCAGCAAGGCTGATATGAGCGACACACCTTGACATTTTCCCCAGTACGAACCCGGCCTCTGCAGGGTAGCCTCAATGTACAGCTAACAAGGCCATGGCTTGTCGTTGTTGTTGCCGGCGCTGTCGTGTTGGGCTTAGTGGCTAACATATCTCATTGGTCTCTCATAACCCTACCTATACAAGCCAGCCTGAACCTGCAAAACCTTGGCTTTTGAGCATTCAAGACAAGACTGCCCACCATTCACGTATCTCTACCGTCTAGCAACTGTCCTTGGACCTGTATCTCGCCAATGACTAAAATGAGGGTGGTTAGTGGGCGCATCAACCTGACGTGTGGCATGCTATGATGAACAAAGCAAGCTTAGCTCTTAACAAAGCCATATGTAACTTGCCGAACATGCTTAATAGTAATCTTATAGTACGTGAAAATAATTAAAGGTAATTATGGGCTTGCATTAATCTCTTGCAATTATTTGTCTAGTCTTTGTGCTACGCACGTATGCCAATAGCCCAGCGCGTAGTTAAGTTGGCATGTCATACCTGTGTTCCCATTCACAACATATTCTTGGCCATATTTCTTTTGGCAGAGTTACGAGGTCTGGCCCTTCGTCAGCTGTTCCCCGCCAACGTGAGGTCTTACGTGCACTTATCATTACAAATCCTTACGTGGTGCTCGCTTCTCGTTCTCGGTAAAAACACTGGCTCGATAATGTCAGAACTATGGACTGCTAACTAAAACTAGTTGGTGTCACATCGCGTAATTCCGGCTCGGGGCGATCGCGGCCGGCCGTTGAAAGTGCCATCCGGGTACGATATGAGAGTCTAGACTCTAGACCAGCAGGTGTCACTGACCTAAACGTGGCACGGCACGGAGAGTTCTTCCCCTGTTCCGATATGTCGTCTAGATTTACCGACAAAGAAGACGCTCCACTGTGCCGGGAAAGGGAACAAGGTCATCATTGGCCTTATTTAGTTCCGCATCAAGGGGTAGTGCATGAGATGAAATAAAAGGCTGTGATAAGATCTGGAGTAAATATGCGCCAAGGCCGAAAGGATGCGCAGATGACAGCTGAGGACAAAGAGGCTTGTCTTGAGATTTGACTCATTGCTGAGCAAGCGAGAGAAAAATCGTGCGAGATCCCTGCACGTGGTTGAAGCATGAAAAAGGGGTCTTGCACGTTGTATATCATCTGATTTGTGGGAGCTGACGAGACTGTTTGAGCACGATGTATGTATGGTTGGCTGTTGTCCTTCCAACGAAATGACACGACATGGGTAAACGACCATTAACGAACGAGCCATGGCATTTCAACGGCCAGAGCCTCAATAAGTTAGTTTAGGCACTCAAGCGCATATCCGTACACCAGCCGGATATACGTAGTTTTGTTTCCAGAGGTCCGTGAGTGCCCTCCATGAATATCGAAACAACTGTCAGTGCGACTCAAGGGGGTCGTATTGATCGACTTGATATTAGCCAGGTGGCCGTCTATTATTCTTCTCTACATTTTACATTATCGACACACCTCCGCCAATCAATGCTGATCATGTAGGTCACTTCTATGCAAGCAATAACGACGAGCCCTGTCCCCAGGCCTGTCCACACTCCGTCCAAACCCATGCCCGCAGGACCCAGTTCGAGCCACATGGCAAGAGGCACAGCGCCTAGATAGTTGACAAAGAAGACTACCCAGGCAGCGAATGAGGTCCTTGCTAAGCCGCGTAGTACACCGTTGCATCCGCAGATGACGGCGTCAAACACCTGGAAGCAGGCGACCGAGAGCATGGTTCTCGAGACCATGTCACGGATTTCAGGATCTGCTGAGTAGACGTAGGGTATGTAGTTCCTCAGGGAGAAGAGGATGATGGCATCCAAAAGTCCAATTCCCACAAAAAGCATCGAGTATAAGACGGCCACTCTCCTAGCAGCAGACACTAGGCCTGCTCCAATGAGATGGCCAACTCTGGTACTGACACCGACGCTAAAGGAAAAAGGAATATGCCACATTACAACCGACGTGGTAGTCAAGATCGTCTGTGCACCGAGGTGCATGGTGCTCAGGTAGGACGTGCTAAACGTTAGAACCTCGAACGCTGCCCACTCTGCAAGGGTCACTGCTGATCCAGCGGCCGAAAGTCGAACCATGGGGCCCCAGCCGCGAAACGCGCGACACGAGAGCCCGGGCCAGCACTGATGAGAGGACCTCTTGAAGGCGATGCACACTAGCAGAAGGACCGGACGGAGGTCGTTGGCTAGGGCGGCGCCGAGAGCCGCTCCCTCTAGGCCCATTCCGAGACGGAACGCAAACAACCAGGCCAGGAGAGCGTTGACGGGCGCACAAACGACGAGGATGAGCATTCCTGTATCAAAGTCCCCCTGCGACTGCAAGAAGCGCTTGCCTGCCTCGAAGGACGCGTAGCCCGGTAGGCCGATCAAGCTGACGCGCAGGAACGAGCTCGCTTTTACTGCCAGATTCTCCTGCTTCAGAACGAGTGACAGGAGAGCCGGAGAACTCATCCAGAGGGCGCCAACTGGGATGGTGGCGAGGGCCATGAGGAGGAGCATCCTCTGAACGTGAAGCCCAACACCTAGCTTGTTCCCAGCGCCGTATGCCTGAGCACAAAGAGTATCCAAAGCCGTAGCCATGCCCTCAAAGAATGCCAGACCGCAGATGTTCATGGTGGTGACACCGATTGCAGCAGCAGCAAGATCATCCTGACCCAAATGACCCGCCGCGGAAGTGGTGATGACGCTGAAGGAATATTGGAGTAGGTATGTTGCCACGAGGGGCAGCGAATATCGCGAGATAAGCGACAGCTCGGTCCACCGGCTGCGAATGGGCCATCTAGAGGCTTCGTCGTTGTTGTTTGAGGGTAACAAGGGGCTTGCCTCACAATGAGTGCTGTCGTCGTCGACGTCGTCCATGATGGAAAGATGCACGATGCATATTGAGGTCGTCTGCGTCATGAACAATGGACAAGAGGAGAGAATGTGGCCTACTGATATGACACTTGGGACAGGCTTGACCCTGAAGGGAAACGCAAACGAGAGGCCCAAAAGCAATGACCTAACATGGAATGATTCCGGTAGAGTTCAGCCAACGCACAGAAACAACCCTGAACCAACAGCCAGCAATAACAAGAAGGAAAAAAAAAAGCATCAACAAAACGACTGATTCTGGGGAGAGCCTCCCACGCACCGCACACGCGAACCCATCACCAAAGAGATGATGTCCTCCTCTCGCCTGGGCTGGCTGGCGGGGGTCTGGTCCCGAGTAATCGACCAGGGATCTGTTAGTTCGCCGAAAGTGCAAGTTCTGCCGGCGAAGAGGTCCGACTCCGCAATGAACTCTGCTACGCGGATTCTGGGTGGACGCGTCAGGGTTGAGGGGTTCTAGAACTCGTACCATTCTCGCACGCAGGATTTGCTAAGATAAGCATGGTGAGCTTTGAAAGAGAGGGGGAACAAGAAAAAAGAAAGGAAAAATGGGTAAAGAAATAACGCGGAGGTCAGGGATACAGGGGTATGTGTCTTTTTTTTTTTTTTTTTTTTTTTCCCTTCTCCCTCTACCCAGCAGCACCCATCATCACGACGACTCGGCTTTGACAATGTCTCCGCGAGTGCCGCGACGATCCTCCACTCACACCCTCTTCCCTTCCCCTTCCTCTTATACCCATCTCCCAGCCCACCAGACCAGAGAGGTACCTGTTTGCCGTCTCCTGCTTCAAAAAAAACAATGATTGTAGAACGCCAAAACTACGATGTCAAGACATACTACATGATATGACTGTATCCACGAGAACGTGAACAAGAAAG
>NKCJ01000159.1:0-76684 GCA_003947015.1 Fusarium sp. AF-6
TGGACGGGGTTGATTAGTGTGTAGGAGATAGGGAAGGGAAACGGTATGCTTCAGCGTAAGTTATGTTTGGAATTGTTGATTATTATGTTTTTTTTTACAGCAGAGGAAGGCATGCGAGGTCCTGTGTGGTCCCGTGGGCTAGGAGATGAGAATAGGAGACAGGGGGTAGAGGCTAAACAGAGTAAAAAGATATTGGGGGTGTGATTGACGCGGGGGCGGGGGTGAATTGGATGCGGCGCGGATCGTGGTAGGCCAATTCAACGCGTTGAAGCATGAGATGGCTTGTGAGCTGGACAAGCTGTGCGTAGAGGCTGCATTGTTGGCTTGTGACGATGGCCACTCCAGAGCCGAGCCGGGATCGGAAACAGCGTTTGAGGCTGGCATGTGCATCGCCAGTAGAGGTCATGACACCCAAGGGCTGCGCTACTGTATGTACTCAAGACGTTTAGGCGGCTGAAAGGCGGGGGAGTGATAGACAGGAGGTGCAGCGTAGATCCCGAGCGGCCGTGGGGAGGGTGAGCGGGATACAAGTCCGAGGAGATATGTGACGAAGTCTGCAGCAGTAGCAGCAGCAGCCCAAAAGCAAAGTGAAGAGGGGGGAGGATACAGCAAGCGAGGTAGGGAGAGGCGTTGGAAATATGCGAGGCATGATATCAGGATGGTGTTGAAGAGGGGGGGGGGGGAAGCAAGAAGGAGGGGCACACGGACCAAGATGCAAACACACAGACGCAGGCGGTTGAGAGCGGGCGTTGTAGCTTATCTCGAGTCGACCAAGGGAAAACCTCGTCTCATCCTATCACGGTTGATGACCTCTTCATCTGATGCTTGTTTCCCCAGGTTTTCCCCAGATTCATCACCCCGGCATATCCCCGAGCGAAGGGTGTGTTGTAGGTTGTAGAGCAGCAAGAATGATGCATTTGTGCAAGGGAGGTACATATTGATTAACTGTACTGTTGTGGCTGCAGCAGTGCCTCATGTGCAAGTCAGACACCCCCCAATCCAATCCAATCCTTTCAAGCCTGCCTGCAATCTCTAACCGGCCTCACTCCCGGTCTTGAAAGACACCCCAGACTCTCTCTGACGTGCGCAATTCAACACCCCCCCGGGTTGTGTCGACATTGGTCCGCCTGTACATGCACGTACACACATCCCGCTTGATAATTCATCAAACATCCTGACTGCCTGCCTTTGTCTCATCCCCTTTTCTCTGTTCATCCGGACAGACACAGTCCGTAAGGGAAGAAGCCGAAATAAGTGCACGCGCCGCACCCACCTCCGCAGGTCGTGCTGTTCCAGCACGCAACCGGGGGAGCACACTCGCCCAGAATCTCGGGGTGGACCATCTCAGCCGCCTCGGCGGGATCGGTGCTCATTGCGGCAGGGACACCCACTCCGACCGGCCGGCCCGCGCCAGCCGCTGAGGCCCGCCCCTTGACGGCTCCACGGGGGGAGTGCAGGATGGCCGCCTCGGAGAGGACGCCGCGTCCGTCGGGGGCGAGGCCGTGAGTTTGCGCCGAAGAGAGGTGGCGGTAGTCGAGGACGGAGTCGTTGGCGGCGAAGCTGCGGAGCACACCATCGGTGCCGACGCGCATGAGGCCATTGGGGTCCTTGACCATGGTGCGAAGGATGGAGGGGAGAGGGCCGGGAGTGTATTTGAGGAGAGGGTGAGCCGGCATGTTGTCGCCAAGTGCGGCGTCGGGTGCTGCGAGGACCTGCCAAGCGTCAGTGATGTTGTTGGAGTGGTTGCTAATGGATGATGACAGACCATTCCGAAGAAGAGGATGAAAAGGGACAGAATCAACTTTTTGAGATCCATCTTGGTCGTTTTGATGCACTAACTGTGCGATCAAGTGATGGATAGTGTCCTTGCAGGTGGTGGTGTATCGAATCGTCAAGTGACGATGCAAGAAGGCGAACGACGAGCTGTGTTCAAGAAGGGTCAAGAAACGAGTGTTCAAGAAACAAATGGGAGAAAGGAGATCATGAGAGAAAAAATTTCTTCAAGATTTTTTATCTACGACTGGGAGGTGATGAATTTTCAGTTGCCGGTTGACAGCTGCCAGCCAGTGCTGGCTGCTCTGGTCTTTGCGTCGACGTTGAGGGTCATTGCACTGCTGCCAACTGGAGAATGGAGATGCAAAGACTTGTGATCTTGGAGGTGTTTGTTTGTTGAAGAGTACGAGCCTGATGTGGGGAGACTGAAGAGGGTACTCGCTGAGGAAACGACATCGATTCATCTTCATTTTACTCTCTTGCCCATGAATTTGTCTGGCAAGGTGGACGAGTCAAATTTGACTTGTTCGTTCAACGAATCATCTCAGGAGGAGGCTTTGAGAGTTATTGGCTTCTGAGTGGCGACATTTGTGTGTATCGCCTCATGTCCCGTCAATCAATGTCTCCAGTGTCGTTAATCTGCACAACTAGGTCTCGACAAGGTTGTTCCCCAGACTATCCAAACCCCAGAGAATAAACAACTAACAAAGACATAGGCATGAATAGGCTAATATCGAGCCGTTCAACCCCAAGCCGGCTACTACTCGATATGGACTGTGGGGACAAGGAAGACCAGCTGTGATTGATCGGCTGAATGGCTTCCCCGGATGGAGTCCCCAGACGATTCCCCCGGACAAAGCGATAAGATATGAGTCAGGTCAGGCCACATCGAACATGCAATTTCATCATGGGCTTTTTTCAAGGTATAAGTTTGCTGTTTCATTCCTGTCAATATTCACCTGATTCATCTCGTGCAATTAGCTGATTTGTTTCTCGGATGTTCAATTAAGGCGGACGAAATCACGGTACTGTCACCTGATGGCAAATTTTCAAGTTCCCTGCCGCCATGTGAAGCGACTCGAGAATGCAACCGTCAACGCAACAACCGAGATGTCCCATACCATATGGCGGTCAGTCAACATGACTTCTATCAACAGCACAGCACAGCAACCGGGCGCTTACGCTAGTTGAAACGTGCATTACGGCAGCTTCCGATTAATTTCGTGTGTCCATCAAGATTTCTTTTATTATTGCAGCCGCACACCGTGGACCTCTCGGAACTTGACCGAAAAAAGTTGGTGCCTGGGGCATCTTCCTCCCCGGCAATACATCCCTTCAACCGAGTGTCTCCATCAGACCATCATCATATGAGTAACAACCATGGCTCTCGGCTCTACTATGTCGTTTGTTACTTTTCTTTTCAGTTCACCCTCCATTGCACCGGTGATGGGATAGACCTATAGCCCCCCCAAGACGAGAGAGGCTTGACGCGTTCTTGCCTCCCAGTCATGCTCATGGAACATACACCGCTCACATATACAACAACTCCTGACTGAAACAATATGGCGACTCGCGGTTTCAAGTCGCTGCGGCGACCTTCTTTGACTCTGGTATCTGGAGCTAGGAAATGTTTTGGTCTGAAAGGAATGGTACCGAGGATTACGACTCGGGGGCTTGCCGTCGCCGCTCAAGCATCTCATCCTACCTTGATGGAAGATCACAACGCCAGACTGATCAGCATGGGATACACCTTCAACTATATCGAACACGTCGAGAACCTAGAGCAGTACTGCCACGGAGGCTTCCATCCTGTCAAACTGGGCGAGACGCTCAACAACCGTTATCTCATCCTCAACAAGCTCGGACATGGTGGCTACTCGACTGTATGGCTATCATGGGATATCTTGAAGCAAAAGTATGCCGCCCTGAAGATTGTACTTGCCGACTTTGGAGAGGACTCGACAGAAGTGGACATTCTTCAGCACCTTGCTGCCAGACCTGGAAGCAAGTATCCTGGAAAGTCACTTATCCGACATGTGACGGACAACTTTCACTTTGACGGACCCAATGGGAGGCATACGTGTCTGGTCAACGACCCTGCTATGATGTCTCTACGTCTAGCCAAGGACGCTTCGTTCTGTAGACTGTTCCAGCCTCGGACTGCCCGAGCTATCGCTGCTCAGGTGGTTCAAGCCTTGGCCTACCTGCACGAGGGTGGCGTGGTACATGGAGGTGAGAGAAGATGGTACTGTCGATATGATGCAGAAACTAATTCGGTATAGACTTGCACCCGGATAACATCCTACTACGGCTCCCTGAACGAATTAGACGTCTCTCGCCAGATCAGCTTCACAAGAAACACAGTCAACCCGAAACGGTTCCCGTGACTCGACTAGATGGAGCTCCCCTCGACGAAAACGCGCCTCATCATGCCGTGCTGCCTATTTGGCTTGGCCAAAAGAGCGAGGAAGTGACTCTATCGGATGCAAGAATTCTTCTGGGCGACTTTGGCGAATCATACAAACCCACCAACGAGAAGCGACAATACTGCAACGCACCGATCCGCTACCGAGCACCCGAAGCTCAATTCCCCGACGCATGTCAACCACTTTCCTTCAGTTCTGACATTTGGAGTCTTGGATGTTTGATCTGGGGTGTCATGGGACAAAGACCCCTGTTCGACGCTTGGACACTCTCCGAAGATGAGATTGTACGAGATCAAACAGACCTACTTGGAGAAATACCAGAAGAATGGTCAGTCTATGGAAGAAGCCAATACTGGACCTCAGAAGACACGGACATGACACCAATACAATCCTCCGAAGGAGGCTTCACATGGGAAGACAGACTAGAGCGAAGTATCCAACAGAGCAGAAGAGAAAACGGAATGAAGACCATGTCTGAGAATGAGAAGGAGGCGTTCATCGAGATGATGAAGCAGATGATTACTTTTCGTCCTGAGGATAGGGCTTCGGCTAGGGAGTTGTTGGAGTCTAGGTGGATGAGGCAGTGGGCTCTTCCCGAGGTCCGAAAGGTCCGGGGTTTGTGATTTGGGAGTTTAAAAAATGGGGATACCATGGAGTTTTTAGCGATTTGTGTAGCGTTTTAGTTGAATGAATTTATGATATCAATCACCATGTCTTGCCGTGTTTGTTTTGCTTGTGCTTGCTGATGCTGGGTCGGATACTTGCTTGCTCTGGTTCCATCGTATGCTTGGGTCGAAAATGTTTGTGTGTGAGTGAGTGCCACAAACCTCGGATTTGTACACTGAGAAGGAAGCATAACTCACCTGAAGGCAAGCGAGAAGTCACTTTACAGAAACCGGTCTAACTGCTGCCGATAACAAAGAGAGAGAGAGTAACAAACTGCATGGCTTGTCAAGCATTGCTCGACAACATTGCCAACTTGTATAGTTTGACTATTACCCTGACTGGGCCAAAGTAACAAGCACGGGAATTTACACATATGAACAATCAAGTCAAGACCGTCTATAAAAGGCTACCAGTATCCATGATGGAAAAAGAGTCAGAGCTTCAACCCCCAACATTTGTCTCTCTATATAAACACCAAAAGTCATCATGGCGGAACTTGCTGCCAACTACTCGTCCAAGTGTCCGTCCATCATACCAGGAATGTTTCAAGATCAATCTCCTGCCGCAGCCTCGTTCGCTTTATCTCCTGCTATCTGCCATATCGGACAATTCTTTCCCTACGCTAGTGCATCTAAGATGACATAACTGTTGAGGAAGATTATGAACGCATTGTCATTTCGTTTCGACTCACAGACATTCCGGGACGACTCCAAGATGGCCACGAACAAATTAAGATGCATACAACTCGTACTATGACCTCGGCCGCTCCGTTCCCAAGCTTTCATCGTCCTTTCTCACCCGCAACAGAGCACGCTGCTTGTCGCATGATTCTTCCCAACTTTATATATATTCCCCCCTTTGGTGTGGTCCATCCCTGCCATGATGCAGATGAGATGGTATCGCGACTATTGTCTCTACTACACCGACAACGAACGCTAATCTTGGGTCCTGGTCAGGTACCAGTTGTATCTCCTATGGTCTTTGGTTCTCGGCGCGAGACAAGACTCCTCCAACGTATGGGAGACGCGAGTCGGATGGACTCACGCCTTGATGCGTGCTCTTTATATTCTGGAGCCCGCGCAACTGAGTGGGGAAAAGCTTTTTTTTCAGTCGCTGAAATGTCAATCATACACCGTTCCCAGGTATTGGCAACTCGGGCCTCCATTCTGTGGGCAGCCATCAGCAACCATCCAGACACCTCTCGAGCGAGTTTTCGGGTCAAGAAGGGACCATTCACTCCAAACGTGTAGTGTGCGTTGCTAGCCAACCCATGATACCCTTTTTGCTTCCCTCTCTGGCCCTTTGGCTGTTGCTTTTGTTGGGCATCGTCAATGTAGTGCGTCTGGTATCATTTTGACCTTCCCCCCAAGACCACGATGATGGGCTTGTTCGGGTTGGAGACTTCGCCTTCATCATACAGAACTATCACTTCTTCTCTTTAACCACACCCTTTCTATATACAGTTGACATCAACGAATGCCCATGCTGTTTCTATGGCATACCGCTTACGCTGGACAAACGATCGATATGTACCAGCATCGGGACTACGCAGTACTTCTTGGGTCCTCAACCACATCACGACGCAATACTTCTCCAACCGAAAAAAAAAAGCTATCTTCATCATACCTGGATACTGGACGGGCTACGGACCTGGAAGATGCTTCTTATACCGCTGGGAAAGCACTTCTAGCCACCGCGTACTCCTTCGCTGCAGACCAGTCCCGAGCTGCAACACCCTGATGATTGGTTCCGTGTGGCCAAATTCGACACCGCATAGTCTCGCCAACGGCAGAAACTACACGGATAGCCAGAGACCAATGTAACCCCTCCAGCACAACCCAGCGGCGATCGATATATACAAGAGATCGTAACACACAACTTGGAATAGAAGGGCGGCATCACACGTCCCGTTCCAGTATGTCTTATGACATGCTAGAGTTGATATATATACCCTCAGCCTACAAGCCGAAAACTTAAATACCTTTGTTCTCGGGAAGATACCCCCAATCTCAAACACGTATATAACCACCTGACGGCGCTTACGGGATTTCTTGGAAGAAACTGGTCCCTGCTCGGGTCGCCGAACTGGCATACCAGCACATGAAGCATGTTCCTCAAGATCGATATAGGCAGCCGTCAGACGTCAAGAGCAGAAGTGGTCAGCGTACATCATCAGGCTTGATGCCGTCTTCGATGCTAAAGCACTGGGGGCGGGCGAGCCAAGAGAAGACGCGAAACAGGCATTTTACGACCGAGTCTTCATTGGAAGTGCACAAGGACAATGGCAAACAGCTAGTACAAGAGTTGACTGATGGCCCTCGGCACTCACACGTTTACATGAAACATGTCTCGTACTGGAAGGGTTCGAAGAGTATGCTCAACGACATGAGGACCTGGACGATACCAGTCCTTCACCCTGTTTATATATTCCAAGCAGAGGTACCTTCTGACGGTCCGCCCTCTCCATTTCATGACGACACTCCAGCCAAGCCTCTGGACATTGTTGCTACACCAGAGGCAGGCAGAATGATTTGGACAACCGATCTTATATATACACTTCCTGGATCTTGTCGCCCTTGATCTTGAGCAGTTATCGTCATCGACCTCGGTATCTATTGGAAGTTGATCGACCCGGAACCTTGGGAGACCAAGTTGCTCACGTCTTCCACTGCGAAGATGGGTATATTGACTATTGGCATCCTCTCGTGGGCGCAGATCCCTACATTGATTTAACGAGTTTGCTCGCCTGATCCTCGTCACTGCGATGAGGTACGGATTTGCTACCTTCAGGATGCATGGTGTGTCTCTGGAACTCAGGATCACGACAAAGAGGGTCAGAGAGGATGGCCCGACTTAGGCTCTTTGGCGAGTGAGAGCTATAAACCCGTGGCATTTGGCATCTGATGTGCCTAATCTTTTTGACAAGTACTACAACCTATCTAAAATGCCACCGATTATCGTCCGTCTGGTGTCTGCAGAGATGTCAAGATGTTTTGCTGCATGCATCGAAAAGTCCTCTACATCGCGAATTTATATATTTTCCTGGTTTCACCTTTTCTCTTCATCTGGTTTATGAGAACCTGATCAGCACGATGATCAGCAGAAGGGAGCAGCACTACCCAGACTCCATCGAGGTCGTGCGCTTCATACACAGCATAGATTTTTTCTATATAAAGATCGGGTTGGCTGATTGATGCTCGACTGGACATTACTCCCTTTCCATTACATTGGACTCGGGGAAGTAGCAGAACTGCGGATGTCTCCTGGTTCAGACTTGGTGCACAGCAACCAGATGCACCTCTTCGCGAAGTTCTGATGGAGAGCGTTATTCCTATATATTATACCAGTGGACACCATCAGCCGACAACTGTTCGAGAATCTCAGCCAATGTTACAGCTGTTTTTGCGCCTTGGGCGACCTGAATAGTTGTCATCACGAAAGCTCAACTCCTTCAGAGAGATGGCAAGCAGAATTTCCCCCGTCCTGATGATATCTAAACCCACCGACTGCTGCTATATTTGCATCTGGGTCTGCTCAGCATTATTACAAGAAGCCATTAGTCGCCTTGCTAGGACTGCCCTTTGCCAACACACTTGTGTAAGCGACCTACATCTTCTATATATACAAGCCACCTCTTTTGGAAGAAAAAGCACTACCAAAGGTCTTCTTTCCACATGTGTTGGACTCCCATGAGACCATGGTTCAATTTTGTCTATGGCGTAAAACAACACATGCGCCTCTTCGCAACGTCCAGACAAAGAGAGAGTATCATCTCCGCCTATACTATATCGATAGCAGTAGTCTTTGGGCATTCTGGACTGCCTACTCACTAAAGACATTCCCAGCCACTGTCATCATGCCAGTGGCTGTCCTGGTTGACCAAGACGAGATGCTAGAGTTTTCTGCATCGGGAAATGCCACGAATGACAGTTGTTGGCTTGGGTTCAGCTTCTTCAGAGCTATAGGCTTAGGTGTTTCTCCAAAAATGTCGTTTGGTCTCAGGATATTGACTGTTGCTACATATGCAATGACTGTCGAGTTCCCTATCGGCTTTTGGTTGGGAGAGGATCATGGCTGTATGGCATGTCCAACGACATTGTGAGATGGGATGATACTTGAGATCAACCCTCGTTGTACCAGACATTAATCTGCCGGGCCAATTCTTCTACCAATGCTTGACAGCTCAACTTGAACGGTTCAGCGCCTCACTGCTCTCGACTTTGCCCAGCATCAGAGACTCTGAACAGGAGGTCCTTTCCCCCGATGATATCAACTCATGCTTTTCTCGAACAGCATGACCACTTCGGCACTATGCGAGTTCATAACAACTATGTCCTGGGGCACGAACTTGTTGCACCGTTCCTATTGGGAGAAAGGACTAAAGATGAAGACAAAGATGCAAGAAATGAACAAGAAGCTGCAACGGTTATAACGGCGCTGCGCCACAAGATGTTTTGGGAAGATGGTACTTTGGGTTGATGTTCTTTTAAAGTACTGGGACAAGTTGACAGTCGGGTACTTCGCAACCGTTCGAAGCTCGAATCTCATATGTTGCTAAGAAGCGAATTGACGGAATGTCACGACACGGTATAGCATCGCTGAACCAACAAAGCCATGTGGATGGTTACAGAGTTGAACTGAATCGAAATTACAATATATATATATATCAAAACCCTGGTTCTCACAAATGTCGCTTCCTGCTGCCGTTCGACACCCGCAAGGAAGAAATACGCTGTGCTCCCTCGTGCATGCAGCTTCCCTCTCTTCCCTCCATCACTTCGAACACTAAAACATACAAATAGCGTTCGATGATTACATCGGAAGAGCCTTAGTATCTCGCGAAGACTGCTGGAAGCGCTGGTAGTGCCTGTCTGTCCTTCTCGAGATGCCCGGCGAAACCATCTAGACATCTCCCGGAAGCCTGCAAAGAACTTTGCGGCGAGCCGATTTTGAGCAATGAAAGGGGTTTATATATATCGCATGCCTTCAATCGCCACTTTCACCAACCCAGACTATTTACAACTGGCAATTGACTCATAAGACACTTGCCGTCTGCACAATGCTCTGTTTCGTGTCGACCTGTCTTTCTCGAGATACGCGACGAAATCACTTGGATGATGTTCAAGAGACAACAAACTCTGTGCAGAACTCATTTCAAGCAAGGAAAGGGATATATATATATTGCATGACTTCTTTTGAAGGAAATAGCTCTCAACGTAAGAGTCGAAGGAAGCAAGGGGATGATCGGAAGATGCTCTTGACCGGATGCTTCTCCTGAGAGCCTCTAGGCTCAACAGAGAAAGGTCAAAACAAGTCCATCGAAACAAACTCTTACATCGATGGACTACTGAAGAACATGAGTTTTTGGCTGTCGGTTTCTCGTTCAAGATAAGAGGGGTCTATATGAAGTTTATCTGAGAAGGACTGGGTCCATTGTATGAAGATACTGCTGTTCCTGGGAATATACGGGGCGCTGATCAACGAAGCACACTATACTACTGATTCGACACCCAGCGAAATGAGATTCCAACCGACCGACAAGACAGAGCCTGGATTCCACTGGATCTGAGTATATAGACATACCCTCTGTTCTCTGACAAGGTCAGAGATCCAGAGGCTGATTGAAGGGTTCGTCGCTATCGATCACTTATATCTCCCCAACAGACGTTCAGACAGACCAGAACGTTTCATGCAACCCTATATATATTTCATTCACGGTTGAATCCATCATGGTCCCGAAAGATTACTGAAAGTTGAGCTTGTTGTCCGAGGAGTTGAAGCCATAAAGTCGCAAGATGGCAACGAGCAAAGGACCGCTCATGCAAGGATTCGAAAACCTTCAAAGTTCCTATGGAAAGCGTCCGCATCATAGTGGGAGAACCCGCAACTCATATATACAAGACTGTACGCGGCCGACAGTGAAGATGAACCTGCGGAAGGACCGGAAGAACTCTGAAGAGGCGCGGCGGCCTGGCCTTTCACTCCGAGGTCAATCCACTTTGACCAAGGATCCATCTTTGTCTGGCTGGGAGTGTCTTTCAGTTTCACCTAGAGGATATATACACGTTCACTTCAACTTTATACAACCAGCCCTATCTCCTTCATGGACAAAGGCGTTCTTGAGTCTCTCATAACCCTAAAGAGTCTGCCTTCCAACCAACATCATCGTCTTTTCCAGAACGACCATCTCTACCACTGCATTCATTGCCATGGTATCTGAGAGAGATATAAAGTCAGACAATAACAAGCGAGATGCATTGGCTCCTTAACCAAGAAATCCTTTCCAAAACGCGCATTCCTACCAGTTCATCCCATCATCATCATATCTAAACAATCTAAGAATAGCAGCAGCAACTTCTACTCCATCATGTTCAAGATGCGCGGTCTCAGCCGCTTGATCAGCATGTTCTAAATCTTGAATCCCCCCACTATCAACCCTCATCTGAATCTGTCTCTTTACCATATCCTCATCAAACGCAAGATGTGCCTGTGTCGTGAATAATCTATTCGGGATGTATAGTCCCTGAACGGCTGTGTGCTCACTCTTCCCCCAGACGTGAACATCTACGTCCGGGGTAAGGAGACCATTGGATTTGTTTGGTGTCGGGGGTTCGAGAACTTGGTCTTGGTGCATTTGGTGGAGATAAACCTCGTCGTCGTGAGTGCGGAAAAGACGTTTTCCGATGGGTGTGAGGGTTATGGCGTTGTGGCCTAATTCCCAGTCGTTTGTGGGTGAAGGACCGACTTTACCGCCAAGAAGACGGGAGAGGAGTTGATGGCCGAAGCAGACACCCGTGAAGTGAAAGTCGGGGCGTTTAATCCATAGTTCTAATAAAGATGAGTTACCAAAAGTTCCATACTAAATAATGAGTAAATCTTACCCTTCAAGAGATCCAACAACTCCAAAATCCAAGAATCATCACCATAAGCATCATACATACTCCCCGTGATTAAAAGTCCATCATAAAGATCAAACTCCTCAACCTTGGGCATTCTCCCACCTTCTTCAGTAACGACAAAAACCTGTTCCGTCTCAACCCCGAGAGGAGGATGATGATCAGCACCAGCTTTACAGAAATGATGATGTAGAATCTGTCCAAAGGATCCTTTCTCGGCTTGGGTATTGGGATGAGGTTTGTCTGTTTCTAGGACAAAGACTTTGACGATTTCTGCGTCTATGGTTGGTTTAAAGTGTTGAGCCATTGTTTTTGATGTGTTTAACTTGGAGTAGATGTTATTGTGCGCGTCGGTGGAATTATATACTTCTTGCCAAGAAGTCCCAAGGCTTAATTCCTGGATCAAATTGTCTCGTCGTTTCTTGTCTTGACGTCAGCAATACCAGCCAAGCCCATGAATGACGACGACGGGTCAAGATAAAGTGGGGTTTAAACATTCTCTTCATATGAACCGCTATGTATAACAGAAATTACTTTAAACAAACACCAAATGCAAAATATCTATAGGTTCCCATTCTTTTCAGCACCCCAATAATAAGTATTGATCTCAACCCCAGCAAACTCATCACTGTACCTCCCCGTCTCCTCCCCTTCAACAGCAGCCCCAGCACAAACAAGCAACGGCATAAAGTGTTCCCCCCCATGACGAGGATGCATAGTATCAGCATGAGGAAACTTTCGCCATCCCTTCAGAGCCTGGTTCCTATCCTTGCTGACTGTCGCTTCGGTGAGGGCTCTGTTCCAGGCATCGCTGACACCGCGGAATTGAGCTCTCTGCGAAGGTCCGGCCATCATTAGTTGTCGCATTATTCCTAGGTTGTGGAATGATGCGAAGCCGGAGCCGATTATTGCTACGTTTGTTGCTCGGAGGCGGGATAGTGCTGCGCCCATTCGAATGTGTTGTTCTGGGTCTTCAGATTCAAGAACTGACATTTGTACCACTGGGATATCGGCTTTGGGGTTGACGAGTAGTAGAGGGATGAAAACGCCGTGATCCCAACCACGTTCATCGTCTAGTTCAGACTCAAGACCTTCTTCCTTGAGAGCATCCGCAATCTCACGGGCTAGCTCGGGATGTCCTGGGGCTGGGTACTTGAGGGAGTATGTCTCGCGGGGGAAACCGTAGTAGTCATATAGCAGACGATGTGATGCGCCGGATGAGATGGTGGGTTTGTCGGTGGACCAGTGTGCTGTGACGAGGATGATGGCGCGGGGTTGTTCTGGGGTTCCTAGCTTGAGAATCTTGGGGACTCGGTTCTTGAGGGAGTAGATGATATCCTTGTGGCCTGGGTCGTCAAGGAGGGGCATGGGGCCTGAAGGCGTTAGTTAGATGCTATATCCATCTTGTAGTAAAGGTAAACTCACCTCCGCCATGCGACAGAGCAACAACAGGCGCTACCTTTGCCATTACTGTAGTGGTTGTATGTACTTGTCGAATTGAAGTCTTGTTTATAATCGCGAGAATGCGTCTTGGAACAAACCAATTCCACATTGACTAAGAACTCAATCTCTTATACCGAGTCTCTCTCCAACTTGAATCTGGCGGGGGGGTCAGCTCCCTTTTATTCCCCTCCATGATATCCCAACCATCATGTCTTGTGGATCACACCCTTCCTCCCACTTCCCTATTCCGTCTTTCCATTTCCGAAGCCATCAGCCGGGAAAATCTGAATAGTGTCGACGCCCATTGGTCGATTGACAGAAAATGAGGGGCCGCGCGCTGACTTGGTCATTACCCGCGCGCGAGGTTCCACTTTTGAGACTGCGGGTATTTGTAATCCCTCAATATTCGTATCGTTCGCCTCGGAACTTGAACCGATAAGTCTCATGACAAGTCTCGCCTTTGATGGATCCAATATCATAACCCGGTAGCTTGGTAGTATTACTGCAGCTATATCAAACTCTAATTACCAAAATGCGAAAACCTCGCCCCTCACACAAACACCGAAACTTGACTCTTTCCCGAACCAATCGCCTTGATTCGGGATCCAATCTCAAGCGGACTACCTTCACTGACCATAAAGTGACCAATGTCATCCGTTGTTCCGGCTTCAGCTCCAAGAATACGGTAAATGTTGATGCTCACAAGATCAAGTGCGTCCTTCTCATTGAGTCGACCACCACTGTTCTTGTATGCCGTTCCTGCGGCAAATCCAAGATCTCGCAGCTGCCAATCCTCACGAAGACCAATTGCCGCCTGAACGCCAGCATCAATGAGCGCGTCGATGGTTGTACCGTTGGTGAGAGGAGCGCCAGTCAGAACTCGGCGAGAGTCCCAGGTATCACCCAACGACTGTAGCTGCGACAGAATGACACCAACGCCCGCCTCTGCAAGTTCCTTAGCCACGAGGTGAGCTTCAGCACCTCCGATGATGGCAACCTTGAGGCGTTGCACGGAACCCGCTACACCATTCTCGAGGAGAACGTCCTCAACCTCCGACTTGATCTTGAGAGCGGTCGCAATCCCGTCTGCACCGTTAATTGTAAGAGCCAAAACTCGCTCTCCGTTCACCACCTTCTTGAGGTATGCCTCCTCAGAAAATGAGTTCAAGACTGGATCCGTAGAAGTTACGGCTGTCAGTAGTTTGGTTCTCAAGGCTCCAAAAGCCGCCGAATAGCTTGTCGCCGATCGAACATTCACATCCAGGGTGTAATGAACTGCCAGATCAGAGGCAAATACGGCCCCCTCTTCAAGACTCGTCAGCGCCGATGTCACGAAGCCAACACTGGTGCCAAAGTGTGTAGCACCGCCTGAATACGTCGGCGCCGAGATTGCCCTAGTGACACCGTATCGTGCCGCAACATGCAGCTTCTTCGTATCAAGCATGAGTCCATCGACAGCCCTGGAGAAGACCACTGGGTTGGGCCCATTATCTGTCGTCGACTCTGCGTCAATGGCGTTGAGACCGAGTGTACCAGCCACTGCAGTAAACGCTCGCGTCAAGTAGCCATTCTTGAGAGCAATCGTCTTTGCGCCAGTTGCAGTGGCAGCATCAAACTCGGAGTCGCAATTTCCAATGCACGAGATCTTGCCATTTGAGATGACCACGTTGAATGGGGTTCCCTCAGACTCGTAAAATCTGTCCTTGTCGAGGAACATCTTGGTGATACCGGTAAAGAGCACACTGTCGAGCTTTGTGGGCTCCTCCACGATCTCGGCGGGAATATCGTTAGGGGTCTTTGCCTCTGTTGGCTTCGAAAGCTCGACGGGGTCCTCGAACTGTGCTGTGCCATCGATCCAAACTTGCACAGGAGCCGCACCCACGCTCAGAGGGTCGCTATCCCAAACCGCAATGTCGGCATCAAAGCCAGGCTTGACCTTTCCAAGACGCTTACCCAGACCAAGGAGATCAGCCGGAGCAGACGTAACACCTGCCAGTGCGGCATGGTAAGGAAGACCATAGTGATACGCCTTGGCTGCCTCGAAGAGGACATGCTGGGCGTTGAGGACAGGGTTATCGCTGACATATACGGAAGTGAGGTTGTTCTCGTAGAGGATTTTGCCAGCATACTCAGAACCGATGTAGGCCTCGGTCTTGTAGTACATGTTGTCAGCAAACAGGGCCGCAGCAGGAGGCCGTCCACCCCATGTTCGCTTGAGGATCTGGATCTAATTAGTAAAGTCCTCTAAGTCGCTTGAGTATGCTCACCTCTGGTACTAGATACGTCTGATGAGCATGGTGGAAGGCTCGAACAGGAAACTTGAACTCATTGGTATGGTCCACCATAGCCTCCAGGTCAGGAACCGTGTAACAATGGGTGTTGATGTGAACCTGTCCACGAAGAGCAGCACCAAGGGCCTCCCAGGCAATCTCTTGCGGCAAATACTCGTCCAAAGCTTCAACGCCCAGAGTTTCGGCCTTGTTGCACCAATCATCCTGCTTCTGCACCAACTCGCTCGCTCGCTCAAAGGCATGTCGGAATTCATAGCTTTCACCCATACGGCTGAATGGTCTGTTCCCAACCCGGCCATGAACGCGCTTGGCATTCTCTCCGCATGCCATCTTCATGTATCGCCAGTTGCGATCAGGATCAGCCAGTAGATCCTCGGCACTAATCTCCTTGCGGCCGTCCTTCTTCCCCAGGGCATGTTTGATGACATAGGCTTCTCCGCCAATGTTGTTGCCAGAGCCGGGGAGAACGAGTGAGGTGGTGACTCCTCCAGACTTGATGACTTGGAGCTGGGGGTCGAAAGGATAGAACGAATCTATAGCGCGGGCCCAGGGTGTGATGTTGTCCGACATTTCATTGCCGTCCGAGTTGCCATCCAGAGAGGGTAGAGGGTACACACCGACATGGCTGTGCATGTCAATGATGCCGCTTGTGAGACGTCGACCGTGAGCGTCATAAACGACAGTATCATCAGGTAGCGATGAAAGTAGGATATCCTTATCAACGCGCTGAATGAGACCCTTCTCAAGAAAGACGTCGCCCGACACCCACTCCCAACCCTTGCCAGCACGGGCATCCTCTTCGCTGGTGCCCTTAACAGGCTCACCCACCCAGATTGTAGCGTTCTTGATCAAGGTAGGCTTTCCACCATCGATATATCTCGCGTTCTTATCACGACCAAGACCAGGAGGATCCTGAGGCTTGGCACGAAGCTTCTTGCAAGTCCCGAGATCTTCATTAAGCCTCTTGAGTGAAAGGGTAGTAACTTTCCTCGATCCAATCTGTCGCCATTGCGCAAAAACAATAAAGACAAGACACGCTAGAGCAAAGAGTCTGAGAGCGCGAGATCGGCGAACAGAACGTCTACCTCGAGGGTAGACGCCAGAAGGTGGGGGTAGAGAGAGGGAGCTGTAAGGCGGGAGGCCAGCCTTTTCGTCCATTGTTGCTGCTGAACAATGGTCGATGAGGGATGGGAAGAATGGATGGTTATAAGTTAGGGGAAGATGGGAAGATGTTACCGGGAGGTGGGGGAGGTTTGATAGTGATCAGGCTCCACTATGGCGAGCTATCTGTCCTAGTAACAGGGGCGGAATGGCTGGAGTTCCAGTGGGGCAAGCCTCAAACGCGGGGATGAGGAAGCTACCTACCTAGGGGAGCTTGAGCTGATAAGCTAAGAGCTCTGTGCCTGTTTTATGATGGAAGCAGAATTAGTTCTCCTTTCGAGAGGTTTATATTGCTATGTATTTTAGCTTCATAATCCATCAAAGAAAGGCCTAGATGTAATCGATAATCTTGCCTCAAAGCAGCAAGTCATCCAGCTCGGTACCTGGGTTTCCGTCAAGCTCCATATCGGTTACCAGGGCACCTGGGTTACTGGGCAGGTTGTCAGGATCACAGATAGATCCAGTCAAGCTTGGCACTCGAACAGTCCATCGATAGTATTCTAGAACTCATCTCCAGCTCAAAATACCTCTTTCTTCATTCCTTCTCCATAAACCCCATTGTTGTCCAGCCATCACGAGCATTCAACACCACAATGATATCATCATCCCGATAGTTTCCCCCCACCCCCGCCCCGCCTATGAGCTCCCGACGAGCCGCAACATGCACGATTTCCCAGTCAGAATCACTCGATTCGTTCGGCCTGTCGGTGGGATAAAAAAAAACAATATTGATTACGCTGATACGCTCTGTCAGCTCCAATAATATTCACGTCGTATCCGATGTCGTAAAGAGGACCAACGCTTCGCTCCAGCTTACCCCACCTTCATCCATTGGTTGAAAGGATAAAAGAGACTCTTGAGGCTCTCTCTCACTCCGTCATTCTTCGTCTTTTTTACTTCCTCAAAACACACCACGGTGAACAGCAGCTTCACTTCATCATGTCTCAGTCAGAGTATGAACTCTTCTACTGGCCCGGTTTTCCAGGCCGTGGCGAATTCATCCGTCTCTTATTCGAGGAAGCTGATGTTCCTTACTCGGATATTGCAAAGACGCCTGACAAGGCTATGCCCACTGTCATGGGTCTCATCTCAACTGAGAACCTTGGCGATGATCACAACCCTCCTCCCTTGGCACCTCCCATGCTTAAGCACGGTGATTTGGTCATCCATCAACTTCCCAACATCCTCCTCTATCTTGCTCCCAAGCTTGGTCTGGCTCCTAAAGAGGGTGATGCCGTTTATCATCTTAACCAGATTTCTCTGACCATGCTTGATGGTTTTCTCATTGAGATTCACGAGACTCATCATCCTATCGCCATCAGTCTGTATTATGAAGATCAGAAGGAGGAAGCCAAGAGGCGATCCAAGTACTTCATCAAGGACCGTCTGCCCAAGTACTTTGGCTACATGCAGAGAGTTCTCGAGGCAAAGACCAGTGGCCAAGGTCCGTGGCTATACGGGGATAGCTTGACATATGTAGATTTGGTACTATTCCAGGTAAGAAACACTTTGACCTTGTTGATATCAGTGCTGACTGTTTAGTGTGTTGATGGCACTGCATTTGCTTTCCCCAAGTCAGTTCAGGCACTGGAGCAGTCTGGTAAATATGATGATGTCTTCAAGTTGTATGCCGAGGTCAAGGCTAGACCCAACATTGCCAAGTACCTGGCAAGTGATAGGCGCCAGGCATATGGGAACGGCATCTGGCGGAGATACCCCGAGTTGGAGGAGGATTGATCAAGGGAATTTAAGGAGATCCTCTCTGGGACCTCAGTACTCTGTATGTCTAGGAAAATGAATAAACAAGTAAAAGCTCGTCAACTGTTGTTCTATTCCATTTTCTAAGATTGATGTTCAATTTGCTCGTCCGGCATAGCCACCTTTCTGTCAAGTCCTGACAATCCATTCAATGCTTCAAACTCCCCGAGCAGTTCCCCTGTTATGTAGTATACCCAATCATGATATTCAGTTTCTCGTATCTATATGCATTTACTTTCTATATTCATTACCCCCTCCCAACCATTTCAAACCCATGCACAAAAACGCCATCAAGTATGCACCGCCCCAGGCTGATAACCATGATACGCTGTATCAACACCCTCCATTCTCACATGCGTATCTTCTCTCACATGTACGCCCTCCATCGGATGCTGTGGTGCCGTGGGTATAATACCCAGCGTGCGGTCATCCCACTCAACAGCAGGCCTCTTCTCTCCCGTCCGCGTCGTCAACTCACCATACATGTACGTTCCCCCAAGCTCCCGGATACGCCTCTCACGCTCCTTGTTATCCATACTCGCCATACCACTAAAATGATCCACCATTACGCTCTCGCTGACGTAGTACATCGCACCGGCCACAGAGCGAGGATCCACCGGCATGTTTGGCCAAGGGACCACAAAGCTACTGATGATGGTGAGGGCCATGGCTGATAATATGCCCACTGAGAGCTGGGTGCAGATGTCGTGCGCGATTCTAACCTGCGAGAGGGAGTAGGGGATGTTGGAGAGGAGGATCGGCATGAACTCGGACAGTATGTTCATGATGGCGACGATGGCTGCGAATAGTTGTCCATGTTTGATGGCTGACCAGAAGCCAGAGACACCGTTTGTCGGACGAGTGAGAAGTACCGAGTTAGTAGCTGTCTGAGCACCACGAGACATAACCTGGTAAGGCATGATCATGGCAATGCCTATCAAAGTTAACAACAGTTCAGAGTAAAGTTCAAGGTGCTCTTACTGTTAAAGAATGCCGTCCAACTAAAAGAAATTATGACACCAAAAGTAGCAAACAAAAACCTCACACCAAAAGTCTGGCTGTTCATAAACTTCCTAAACGACGCCAACGGCTTGTCAAGGGTGAGATGGTAATAGAGCAAGAAAACCATCAAGCCTAGCAGAAACACCAAAAAGACGAGACGCCACGCAAGTCCAAGGACCATGAAGGGATTTCGTCTTCGTTTCTTGGCGCCGACTGCCGTGTGGGAGTCGAGAGAGTTTGAATCGGATACTGCTCCATCGTCGTCTAGATTTGCGCCTGCGTCGTCGTATAAGACGATGCCGTATTCAGTCTGCCCCATTCGATTCTCAAAGAGTCCAAATCCGTATCTCTTCTCGGCCATTTCCCTTGCAATCTTGTGTTCTGATGCCTTCTTTGGTCGAATCTCTCGGTTGGATGCCAGCGAAGCAATGCCAGCGACGCTCCAAGGGTTCGCATATAAGCCCGTATCCCAGTTGCGGAGGAAGAAGAGAAGGCAGCAGAGGAGAACGATGGTAAATGCCAAGAGAGCGAGAAGGAGATGGGTAAGCTGTGGAGATACTCCCAGAGCTGGGGCACATCCCTCGTAAGCGTTGATTCTGCACTTGCCGTGCATCTTGAAACCGATGGCCTCGACGGCAGTAGGCGCCATCAAGGCAGAGCACCAAACGATGAGCATGCTAATGAACGGCACAGGATGTCCATGAGAAAGTACTTTGAAGGGTTGGAGAAAGCCCGTCCAGCCACTGAAGTGAAGGTTCATCGACTGAGGCCCCATCGCACCGTTAGGTCGGTTCAAAGCGTAAAAAGGCTGATACTGCTGAGCATTGAGATCGATGATACGAGCAGGGATAGAAAGCATAACAGCCAACATGGCAGGCAGAAACTTTCCCAAAAAGTATTTCCCAGGGTCGAGTCCATACACCGTCACGACCGTCTTGACGGTTCCCCCCTTTGTTTTATCTTCGTCCGTCGAAGAAGACTCGTCGGTGGATGTCGGAGCAACCGTTGTTGTTTTCGAATACGTCCTCGTTGTCCCCTTGATTGTCGATACAAACGTCGAATACTCCTTGCGGTCTGTGGTTATCGTCGTGAGCTTGGCTTTGCCGGTGCCTTTGGTGATGAGGATGGTCGTGGGCTTGAAGGGATCGGCAGACTTGACAATCGTAGCCAAGGAGGCACTCTTTGTTGTTACAACTTTTCCAGTCGTAAGCAGCCCATCAGCTCCAGTTGAAACCACGTCAAATGTAGTCTCGAAAGCTTCAACTGAGCTGACAAAGGTTGTTGGCTCACTGTCAGCAGCGTCGTCGATAGTCACCAACGACGCACCGTGTGTCATGACGACCTTGTTCGTCGTGAGCAGGCCATCTGCACCAGTTGTAACAACATCAACTGTAGTCTCGTATGCCCCAACCGTGCTGACAACTGCTGCTCCAGGTTGGACAGTCTCGACAACTTGATTCGTAGTCGGCAAGCCATCCGCGCCAGTCGTGACGACGTTGACTGTAGTCTCGTATGCCGCAGTAGGTTGAGCTGGCTTGACCACATAAGACTCGCCCTTTGTCACGACAGCTTGGTTCGTTGTCAATACGCCATCTGCACCAGTTTTCACAACGTTGACCGTCGTCTCATAAGCTTCGACCTTGCTGACAACGGCCGTAGGTGGAATAGGCTTGACGATTGTGGCAAAGGATTCGGCCTTTGTCTGAACAACTTGGTTCGTAGTCAACACTCCATCAGCTCCAGTGGCCACGATGTTGACTGTCTGTTCAACAGCATCATACTTGCTAACAACAGTCTCTCGACCCTGTGAAATGACCAAAGTCTCGACCTCGTTCTCCTGGATCCTGGTGACATAAGTTACCGGGCCTACCTTCTCAACCTTCTTCACCGTCCGATCAGGATCCACGGTGACAACGTTGATGACCTTTTCAGTCGGCTGCGGCTTGGGCTCGGGTTTGGCTGTCGGCTTCTCTGCCTGATTGGGCTTCTGCTTCTCCTTATCGTTGGGTGGATCGTCGATGGTGTAGACGGACGTGATTGTAATCTTTCCATACGAAACATATACGCTCGGAGCAGCTGTCGTCTCTCCCACACTCGGGAAAGCGCTGACAACGGGTTGTGTGACTTTACTCGAGACAGTCCTTGTAGTACCATCCTCGACGATCGTAGTGACGATGGTTTTGGTCTCGTCCGTGCTATAAGTGTCGTAAGATGGCGGTTGACTCATAGCAGGCATCGTGCGGGTGCTGGTTATCGTAGCAGTGCTAGTAAAATAGCTAGTGTACGCGGGAAGAGGAGTGACGGCGCCAGAGGCAGTGCTGTAGATGACGGTGCCACCCGTGATGATACTTGTGACGATGATCTCGGTCTCTTCGGGGGGTTGCGTGTAGACAATCTCGGTGGTAACCACTGTTGGAACAAGTGTGATGCCAGAACTAACAATAGTCGAGCCCTCCTGGACAGTCGTCGAGTATTCCCAAGAAGTCTCATACTTGGTCGTCGGAACCATGGTAGTATACTTGCCCGTCGTACCAGGTACAGTAACCAACTTTGTAAACTCGCTCACAATAAGCGTAGTAGAAACCCTCTGCCCCCCAGTCTGCGGCTGCCTCTCCGCAACATCCCACCTCTTGTCGATAATCGTAGCACTCTCCTCCGAGTTGGGCATCTCGAGCTCTGCCCAGACGACGAGACCCATGACAGCCATGATACAAAGTATAAGCCCAGCGATAAAGTACCACCGGAGAGCCGTGGGTCGGTAGTTGGCCCTCTTCTGCCGAGAGGAAGGAAACTTGGGCCCCTCTTGGTCCCACGATGAGTCGTCGGTCGCTTGAGGTTCGTAGCGGGCGTCAAACGCCGAGGCGTTGACGCCAGCCTGGCTTGGATACATGAGGCGAGGACGACCTTTCGGTCTCTTCACAGCAATAGAAGTAAGAATGAATAGCAGAAAAAGAGGTCGAACAGGCAGCTTCCCATCACGGCGGGAGCCACACCGGTACATAAACCAAAGCCCATCCTAACGCCCACGACGCCTCTCCACAAGCCATGGCTACCTACTATTGGAAGGTCAGTCCAAACGGGCATGAAAAAAAGCCCCCCCCCCCCCGCTTGACTTGACCCGCCGACGAGGCTGCGCCAACAGCGGTCCAGCTAAGCGCTTCCCTCCCGTCATGCCGTGCTAGCTTTGTGCGACAATGACCAAACTATTTTCGGGGACCTTTTATCAAATGAGATGCGAGAACCCGTGGGGACATGTCACGGAACGAACTTGGGAAGGGGGGTGCAAATGATGCTTCTTCCCCCATGCCAATGATTTGGCTCTGATCCAGACCGACTGAGACGGAGTGTGTCTCAGGTTGTTTTTCTCCCGCAACGGAACGCAGAATGATAGACAAATGCCATTGGTTCAAAGCTGTCCAATGTCCAGGATCAGGGAGGGACCATCAAGGTAGGGCTGAATCCTTACAACCAAAGAGGACCTGGTGTTTGATATTTCGTTGGCGCTAAAATCTCAAGGCCTCTAATTGGTCAAGATTGGCGAGCTTGTTACACATCTTGTGCCTGCATTTCTCGTAGCGCTCAGGCTAGTGACTCCCGTGTGAAAATCTGCCTGGCGCCAGACACACATGGCTTCAAGCCCCAGCCCCATTTCCCGTCTGCCTTGACTATTGGAATGCTTAATCAATGAATTAGGCAGTTTGCTTCTTGACTCTTTGTCTCTTTAGTCAAGCCCAAGTTTGCGCCAAGCATCACGACATTACTCAACCCGGACATCATCTTGATGAATGAGGGAGATATCCCTTGTTTTTGGGATCAAACAAGAATTCACACGTACAGTGATCCCCTTTAAAGTGCTGACTGTGCCATGCCTATTTCTAGCCGCCCGATGATGTGGGCCCAACCACGAGAACGCGTCCTCCTCCGTCTAAGCACGGAGCCAAAGCCTGCTGTGTTTGAGTAACGTCAATTGACTAAATCTGATCCTGAAATGGAACCTCAAAATCTAGTAGATCTTGAGAAAAAAAACTTTGGAAACCAGCAGAGCAGTCGGTAACTGTCTTCAGTGCCTATTTTCTACTCTCCAGGCCTCAAACTCGCAGCACCGGTACCCGTATGGTCAAGATCCAGCCAGCTCTGTAACCCCCAATAACGCATGCTGCATTTCTCAGGCCACTATTTAGCTAATCATGACTCTACACATCATGGCAATAATTGCAGAGTCCCTGCTCAAGTTTGCTGTACCTCTGGCATCCAACGAGTCTAATATCATACATGGTAACCCGGCATGAACTCGTCCGCCCCCTGGACCTCATGTTTCTCATTTCTTCTTCTTCTTGCTCTTCTTCTTCTTCTTTTTCTTCGAGCTTTCGCCACCTGCCATTGACTCTTCTACTCCGGCTTGTTTTTCCTTCTCCCCTTTTGCTCCCGCTTCTGCTTTTTCTCCCAACCCCTCCCCTCCCTCGTCTTTATGGGGATGCACAAGTCTCCCCGAGGGGTAATAGACCGATATCAACGGTTCTATTTCTTTGACCACTATCTCGGTGAACTGTGCGAGCGTAATTTCCTGGCTCATCCTTCGCTCCATGTAACACAGCTCAAGCCAGTTATTCATGGCTTCCGGATATACGTCAGTCACCTTCGACCATTCGAGCCATCGGATCCCGTCAGGGGAACCCCAGCTCATATAGTTATCAAAGTCTGTCTGGGATGGTGTATCCCTGCGGGAGTGTATGAGACGGTGAGGCCAACGACTGGTAATCGTGTTCCGGGCTTTGAGGGCAAGACCGGCAAATCTCGTGTCTAGTCGACCGCTCAAGCGAGGATGATGCCCAAGGACATGCTTGGAGATGTCTTCGAAATAAAAAGGCGCCTTGAGGAAACTAGATAGGTCTCTTGTAAGCTGAAGCGTTGAGCAAAGGAGACAAGCACATACTGGTCCGAAAACTTGTCCCAATTGCGCCACATGAATAGTCCCCAAATACGACGGACCCCGTTAGTCGTGAACTCGTCTTCCTCCCTGACGGGCGGCGCGAGCTCGTCCAGTTTGGTACCCATAGGCACGAACCTGTTGCGATGCTCTATGGTAATATCTTCCTTGGTCGATTCCGAGTAGCTGGTCGCCGTGCCTAGTCTGGACACGCCTAGCATGGTCGCATGGGGGTTCATGTCTACATGTTGAAGCAGATAATTCAAGGGGGCCGCAAACCCCAATGGATCCGCGTCAAAGGACGCACCCATCTGAACCTCGTTAGCATGCATTGTATGTGCCAAGAGATGCGAACCCCCACATCAATACGGTCAAACCTTCTATGACCTTGGTGGTTGAAGATTCCTGGCAGAGCCAAGACCTCTTTTTCCATCACACTAAACTCCACCTGTAGGGACCGCAGGCGATATTGAAACTTGAGGCACAGAGAACGGACAAAGTAGAACATCTTGCCATAGACGTCGTTTGTTGCTGGGCCCGAATCTTGGCCAAGGATAGCCGATATTGGCCATTCTGTAACGGGCTCGGTAGTGCATCCAGGAACTGGGAAGCCCCCAAGCGTAACCCAAAATCTGCCAGTGTCAGTTCCCGTGCCATTTAGGGATCATCATGCTCGGAGCCAGTAGAGACACATACGGGTTCACGCTCAGCTCTTTGTATAGAGGAAGGCCATAAGGTTGAAGCATTCCATCCGTCTCCCACTTGAGCATCCCAAGTATCCGCATATGTGGTGCCCTCTGGATACGGGTATGAATGTCTTCACAATACCTCCTGTCTTCGAAACGCATCCGCTTTATTTTTTGAATGTTCGTCTTCTGCACACGGGTCACATGGAAGAAGATCGCCTGCCACTCCTTCAAGGTAAAATTGACCACGATTGAGCAATTCTCTCGAGGAAACCGAATTGGAATTGACTTGACGTCGAAATGTAGGTAGTATCTCATGGCATTTCGGACAGCATCCAGGATTGGCCCCAGGGCAACGTCCTGGATATGTTTCATCATGGGAGTGGGGATCGCGCTTGAGTACCAAATATACACAGCTGCTTCAGCATTGTACCGATCCTCACAAGAGCGATCTGTTAGGAGAAGCAAAACCGTAAGTGTTTGTGCGACCTGGCGCAAATTCAGCCCATTGATGGATATATGGAGTATAGGGTTTGCTGTTTCGGGAATGTTGGCGATGGTGTTGACAATAGTGGGAAGGGTTGGGCCTTTCAGAGTCAGCATATTTCTAACATGAGCATTCAACGCTGGCTTCCATACCTCCGGAAAGGAGAATGTTGAGAAACCCCTCGAATTCAGCGCCTTCGTTCTTCTGAAGTTGCAGGATATCGATAGCGGGCCATGGGCCCCATGGAAACTGCCACAGAGAAGAATCTTGTGGAGATAGACCACTACGATCCGCGATTTTGGAATATAATCCAACCTTGGTACCACGACATTTGTGGGCATCCACGTGGGCCATTTGGCATTCCAAGGTACAGTACTGAGTAGGTCAGCATAGCTATGCGGAGATGATCCTAGGGGGACTTACAGCAATGAGGTGACAATCGGGACATCCGATTTTGGCATATAATCCGCAGATTTCTCCTTCTTCATTTTGTCTATAACAAATTGGTTCGACGAGGGGGAGGTCTTCGAAGTGTTTCGGGGTTCCTGGTCTGAAATCCGGTCCGTATGGCATAATGATCTCTTCAGGCTTCTCATCTGGAAACGCCCAATTTGATGCCTCGCGAGAGGCCATGGCCTTTTTCAGAGCAATCTCAAACCTCTTATTCATAGCATCCCCGATAATACGGTCTGTATACTCCTCGGCGATCCTGTTCCAGCTCCTTTCATCGTCTGAGTCTGGACTTGGTACGTTATAATCCATTCCAGATTCGTTGATAGAGGTGTCGAGGGGGTGGCTAGTCAGTTCCGGTCCCCCGTTTGGCCCTTCATCTGGCTGGACTTCCTCTTCTACAGAGGCAGGCTCCTTGACCCGTAGCCCAAGGGGCTGAGAAGGGAAGCCATCCGGCCGCAACAGGTCGTTCCTGCTCGGGGATCGGAGAGGGGTTTCGAAATCTAGAGTTACAGAAGATGAGGCCGGCGAAATGACCACGATTGGCGGTCCACGCTTTTCATCCGGGGTTTCACACCTCTCATCGGGGGGATCTGTTCCCGGGGGTTCTGGTTCGGGGAGGGGCGTGTGCAGTTCGTTAGAGCTCACGGGTGTGAGGATAGGACATGAAGTCTCGGAGGAATCCAACTCCATGGCGAAATGATGATAATCGTAGTTGACGTATGACTACTGGATGTCGATAGAGAGATGTAGATTGATAATCGGAGGTTGGCAGAGCAAAGAAAGCAAGAGAGAAGAAGAGGTTAAACAGGATGTCGATAGTTAGGAGGTAGGCGGGAGTGGTGGTCCAGTAAACATGCAGGACGACCCAACTCAACCAGTCGCTCTTGCCTCACTGAGTTGCCGACTTAGGCGGGTTCATTCGAGGGCCTAGGGAAGTTCACCAACATGTGCAACTACAGCCGACACTATTTACCTTACGTTGATTTGGGGGTAGATGGTCTTGTTGTTCTGACCATAACACATCTCGACGTCATGCTACTTCTATGTAATCAACATGCGGCCATTCATTTTGGGCATGCCGCTGAGGCGCCCTCTCTGCTGGACTTGAACAATTCTCAATTCAGTTGGCAGAAAGCTCCCTCATAGGTAGCTTGCACTCACCAAAGGAAAGGAATAAGACCCTCGACTAACAACCAAAGAGTAAATCTCAAGTGTAACAACTCTTCTTTAGCAGTCTATATTTTTAAACCGTTCTATACCTTGCACAGCAGTTTACTATACCCATCACTCCACCGCAAACCCCCCATGATAGCAATCATCAACACGAGCGACACAACAACACTCGTCGTGCCATATATCCACGAACTCCTCCGCCGTAAACTTCCGAGTTCAGTAACCCATGTTGATATCGTGGTCAGACAGCCACAGAAACCATCCTCGATCCCCTGCAGGACCTGACAACCCACGACACCGCCCAGGGGAACGTGAGCGAGATCATATGCCATCCCCAGGAACATTGTTCCTAAAACGTTGGCTGCGAATGTACCGACGGGGAACGTCACCATCTTGCCATTGAGGTGCAGGGACAGATAGAACCGGACTAGGCAGCCCAACGGTGCAAACACCAGAGAGAAAAGGGCCTGACCACGCCAAGATTCATATGGTGGAAAGATAGCCATGAGAACAGCTCCAAGCCAGCAACCCCAACCAAGAAAAACGCCCAAGGGATCAAGTACCCGACGACTCAGGGTAAAAGGGATTGTTGGCGTGATGTGCTCAAGACCAATGGCGATATGAGCCCCGAGGAATAAACCCGAAAGTGAGAGTGAAACGGTGGCGATGATTACAGCCAACATGGCCATGAACGAGTAACCCCCATTGCGACTTGTCGGTGACTCTGACCATCCAGGCGTTACCATCTCATTCGACAAGGCAAGAAACGTATCCTTGATAAAACTCGAAAACGTAGTAAAACTCCCACAGAAACCCGTAGCAAGTCCAATGTATAGAGGAATCGTCTTCTTCATAGCCAAATGCGCCTTCTTAGCAGCCTTCAAATCCACATCCTTCTGTTGACTCGAACTAGACCCGTCCTCCTCATCTTTACGCTTCTGCTTAGCTTGCTTGATTGCTTCGTCATACGTCGCATTGCCCCATTCATTTCGAAACAGTTTTCGATCTTCAGCTAGGAATCCCATTACCGCGCTTCCTGTAAAGTTGGCCCAGATGGTGTTGAAGATTACGGGAGTGCCAGGGTACCGCGTCAATGCTGTCAAGCCTAGACGAGCCAATGTTCCGAGGATCGCAAAGAATATTAGGTACGAGTGCGTGTATAGTTCGGTGGCCAGTCGAGATACCCTTCTTTCCTTTGCCTCCTCTGGGATGGGCTCTGGCTCAAGAATCGGTCCCTCGTGACGGGCGAAGCTACTCCGTCGTCTCTGCCGTCCTTGTACATCTTGCGCATCGTCAAATGGAGGTTCTTCGATCGGCGGAACAGGCGAAACTTCGTCGAGGTTGCTATATGATCGGGGAACGCTGTAAACACCCGAGTCGCGTCGTTGTACGGGGTCCAATGCTGGGGCTTCGGTGTCGCTAACGGCGTCTTCATCGATCGGCTGTTGCGCGAGGATCTCGCCGAGCTCAGTATAAGAATTCGGGACATTGTAAACACCAGAGCTTCCGCGCCGCCTCTGTTCAGGGGGGATTTCGTCCATGTTTAGCAAATCGACAGTTTCGATCGAGGCGCAAATTGATGCGAGTGTCGCGTCGAAATTGTCTGTCAACCCAATTGTCGCAGGGAACTGAACCGACGTTGACAGTGGACCAAAGCCATATTTAAACTCGAAAAATCAGCCGTTACAAAAAGTCGCGAGACGAGATGAAAAAATCTCTGTTGATCGTGTTAGTGGCATGGAACTGTCGGGTATGACGGCATTCGGAAGGAGAAACATTCCGAGAGGCTGCCACGGGCGGCGCCTGGTTTGGAGTTTACCTCTGTCATTGTGGAGGAGGAGCCCAAGGTGGGTGGGTGGGTTGCAGTGGGGATATGGATATGGATATGGGATCCATTCATAAAGACCAGGGTCCAGGGGTTGAGATAACAGCAGGGAGATGAAGTGAAGATACTTGATGATAGTGTTGAAGGGATCCATGAAGAATTATTTCAACGTGTTCAATTCGTTCTAACCCCCTGCTGTAATCAAGAGACGACCAGTAAGATAACCAAATATTAGCAAACAAGTACCCTCTACATCGCTCACCGCTGGCAGACACGGGACGGGGGGTGAAACGCGGTGAGCTCCGAAGCTCTTATCTTATCTCACCCCGCCGCCGCCCGTCCCCAAGCATTGGAAGCTCCCGCCTACACGTACCCCACCAGCTTCCGTCCTTGTGATCTGGATGGCCCCAACCCGGTGAGAGCAAGCAGCTGTAAGTCAGGCAGTACTGTACCTAACAGTAGGTACACGACCGTAGAGCCTGTGTCTCCGAGATGCGCCAAGTACTGAATACAAAAGGGGCCCATCTCCTCCTCCTCCCTCTCTCCCCTCCTCTCTCTTTCTTTTCCTTCTCCCTCTCCTTGGCCTCGTCCCAGCATCCCTCGTGTGGTGCTTCATCTGTAGATCCTCCTCTCTCAACAGATCCATCCTACTACTACGTACCGTGAAAAACCCAAAGATTGATATTCTTATCTCGCCTTTTGTCTCAGCGGTCGCGTACGTACATAACAAAAAAGATGTCTTCGCTGCCCTCCAACGTCCATGTCTCTCAGCACCCGTGCCTCCGCGCCAAGCTGAGCCAGCTTCGCTCCAAGTCCATCAGCCCGCGCGAGGTCAAGTCGCTGATCCATGAGATTTCCCTAATCGTCTCGTGTGAAGCTCTAGCTTCGTCGCTGGAAGCCACCGACGGTCCTCAGGTATCAGAGTTCATGCGCCATGTCAAAGCTCCCAAACTGTACTGACCATCCATTCAACAGGATGAGACCCCATTGGGTTTCCAATTTACTTCCACAACCGTCCAGCCAAGCACCATGTGTCTAGTTCCTATTCTCCGATCAGGTCTAGGCATGGTTGAAGG
Organism: Fusarium sp. AF-6; assembly: GCA_003947015.1. Classification (NCBI taxonomy): domain Eukaryota; kingdom Fungi; phylum Ascomycota; class Sordariomycetes; order Hypocreales; family Nectriaceae; genus Fusarium; species Fusarium sp. AF-6. Next base: position 30,044 of record NKCJ01000159.1, read on the forward strand.
TTCATCTCTCCCACCAACTCTCCACAAGCTGAACTAACACGCCTCTAGCTGTGCAAACTATCCTCCCCATACCTGTCCCGGTTCACCACCTCGGCATGTACCGCGAACCCTCAACGCTGGACCCCGTCGAGTACTACAACAACCTTCCCCAGCAGATCCCCGATGACCAAGCCTCGTCGAGCAACGCTAGCAGCCTTGCCATCCTCGTTGATCCCGTCATCGCTACCGGCGGAACCTGCGCCGCCGCCATCCAGACCCTCCGTGAATGGGGCGCCAAGCGGATTATCGTCCTCGCTGTTATCGGTGCCGAGGAGGGTGTCAAGAAAGTTGCTGCCGAGTGGCCCGAGGGTACAGAGGTTTGGATTGCTGCCGTCGACAAGGAGTTGACATCAACTGGCATGCTCAAGCCCGGCCTGGGAGACGTTGGAGACCGACTGTTCTTGACCCTTGGCAAATAGGTTTCCATGGTCGATCGTTTTGATGGCGTCTGATCCTCAAGGCATAGGTTAAACATAAAGGCTAGGTAGTATACACTTGTTAAATACCCATTGTTCTTCATGGAACCACAAACTGCTCCTCATCAAGCAATGTGCCCTCCTTCCAGCAATCATCGATCCATTTTCCAGCCACCACCCTTGGTTGTGTGCGCCTAGAGCTTAGCTCTTTGCGTACCATATCGGCCGCCTCGCCCATTTGCATTGGATCACCTCCCTCTATCACGACATGTGTTACAGATAAGTCACTCGCGTCCTCGGTGAAACTTCCTCCGCCATACTTGACAAAGTGCTTCAACCGTGAGACCCGATTGACATCGATGTCCACTGGGTGAAACAACACCACGCAGTGTCGGAAAATAAAGCTCCTCAAGTTACCCAGGCCCTTGCCATGTTCATCAAGTTGTTGTAGAAACTCGTTCTTGTTGAATGGTTCCCCATCCTCGATCTTGGGCATACAGTCCATAATATCCTTGAGTTCATCAATGGACATATCTCGAGCGTAGCTGTCTCCAAACTGATCCGTGTTCTGCTCTGCCGCACGCTTCATTGCTTCCGTGGCGTGAAACAAGTGTGATTCCTCAAACGGCAGCAGAAATTGTCCCAAATCTTGCTCCAGGCAATCTTTGATCCATTTAGGACGGATAAGGTCCACGTCTCCCCCCTTCATGAGACTCGCTACCTTAACCACCTTCTTGTCGGCAATAAGAACCATGTTTGTACCTGGTGCTGCTCTTTGGGAAATGGTGCCCCCATTTTCTTTGATAATAGACTCGAGTTGGGTTTTCGTCTTCTTGTAGGGCTTAAGGGCTTCAGAAAGGACACAAAACTCTAGCCCTTCAAAGAGTTTTGTCTTCTCGCCCTCAAACTCGACTGGCGCTGAATCCTCCCCGGCTATGACAAGTTCCCTCTTGATTCGTTTGGGATTCCGTCTCTTTCTGTCTTCAACTGTCATAGCCTTTTCCTTTGACTCTTCATCAACTCGGTCTTTCAGCTCCTGAAACTCCTCCAGAGACAAGGCAGTGTCCCATGTCCGATCCAAACGGAGACGCCTGAATCGCGGGAAGCGCAAAGTGAATCCACGGGCAAACTGGTCTGAAGGGCCAACACTCGCCGCTTTCACTGAAACAACGACCGAATCTTTGGGTCGAATCCACATGTCTGGCCGCTCATACTGTCTGAGCTCACCTCCACCAAGCTCGATGTATTCTGAGGGCGGATTCCTTTGATCCCACTCAATCCACTTCCCCTCCGTTCGGTGTCGAATTTCTGCATAGTCCTCGGCACGGAATCCACCTCCAACCTTGAAGAAACTGAAGCACTTTTCAGGATTTGCGCCAGCTTGGATGTGGTTTTGTGTCACTCTCAAACCACACAGATAACTTGAAAGCATTCCACCACGCTTCCCTGAGCCGTAGTAGCCACCGATAATGACACAGTCGAGGGATTCGCCGAACTCGGACATGTATTCAGGTTTGACCTTGAGCCAGTCATCGTTTCGGTGGTTGAGACGGTACATGGAGCGAGGGTTCTTGAGCACAAGGCCTTCTGACGCGTTGGCAACGACTTCACGGAGAAGTGGCTCAATAGCATCAGAAGTTGTTGCGCTGGTGTAATTGTGGATTTCAAGACGTCGATGAACAGATTTGACGGCCTTTTCGAGAGCGCGGTGTCGATCTCGTAGAGTGTACTGGGTTAAGGGCTTGTTGTTGAGGTAGAGGATATCAAAGACCCTGAATAGGGGTCGGTGACCAGCCGAGTTCGTATCCGACTTGTTCTGCTGCTCTGAGATGGCAGCCGTCTTGAGAGTGCCGAAAGGGACTATCTTGTCAACGCCCATATCCCAGGTAATCATCTCGCCGTCCAGAATCAGATTCTTGACACCTGATGCGAACGCCTTCTTGAGATGCCGTGTTAAACTCGAGTTTTCGTCTTGAAGTCCGTCGCCGTAGAGGTACGTGTAATCCTTGGCCTTTCTTGACCAGAAGCAAAACCTTCGGCCACCAGGATGCTTTTTGTCCTCAACCATATGCATTTGCATGCGCTCGCCATCCAGCTTCTCCTCGATCCAGAATTCGGGGTCCTCCTCGGTCGGACGAAGAAGCTGAATCATCTTTTGAAAAGATGCAGGCATCTGGAACTGAGCAAGTTGTGGTTGGAAGCATTGCATGAGAGCAACACCCGCCTCATCCTGCTCGAGTCGAATCTCGGGGTCAAAGAGTTCCCAGCATACTCGCCTTAAACTCGAAGAGACGCTGAAAAGGGCGTCGCCGTCTGGGTGCCAGAGATCCAAAAAGGTCCTTTCCGTGGCACCGACCTTCATCTGCTTCAAAACAATCCGAATGAGCCACATCAACTCTTCAGCGTTCATGTGGTTATAGAAAGTCTCAAAGACACGCAGGTTCTCTGCTTCGCCTGTAGATGCCGCAAGCTTGTCCAGTTGCTCATTGACTTCGGCGATTGTCATCTTGCCGGCGGCTGTGCGCATCGGGCGCTTCGAAATGACCTCAAAGCATCGTCCAGCAAAATCACCAGCCAGCCGAGAGGCAGTGGTTTGACCAGGTAGCTTCCAGTGTAAAAGATTGTAGCCATCTTCAGAGCTCTTGTCGATCTTCATCAGCTTGACAAGGAGCTTTCCTATGGCATTCTCCTTGAGGCCGTAAACACCTCGGTCGCGATCCTTGTCAGGTAGGATCAGACGCAGGGCGGGATAGAAATCGGGACCGACTTCTTTGCGCCATCGAACGATGAAGCGCTCTATAATGTGTCGTCGCTGCTCGTGTGGTGAGAGCTTCTTGGCACCTCTAAAGGCCTTTCTAGGGCCTGCGCCAGTTGCATTCTGCTTCTTGTTTTCGCTTAATGGATTAAACAACTCTCGAAACAGCTCAGAGAATACTAGGGTCTTTGAGTGATTCTTTGGGCGGTTCGGATATCTTGGAAGATGTTAATTAATGCAAGCGCAGATGTAGCGATGAGCTCACTTTTCTTCCATTTCCTCCTGGGTAATTCCGACTGTGCCATACTGGATCTCATCTTCATGTTTCGCATCCTCCGTTTGGGATCTTTGTTCCCGCTGACTCCCCATGATGAGAGTGGAACAGCGCGCGGCGCTGTATGAGAGGAGGAGTGTCCACGTAAGAACTTTGACAATTCCAAAACTTGAAAGCTATCGCAAGAATTGCGAAAGAATCATTGAGACTTTGGTGTCTTCACATTCTCTTCGTCGAGGTATATATAGGTATGGATGTAAGAAGAAAGAAGGGCTGTAAGCTCCACTGATGTAAACAACTGAGCTTCAGCTGGGGCTTGGTGATCCGAGAAAGGGTGTTGCTGCCTGCAGGCTCCAGACGGGCCCAAGCTCGAGCTCCGGATTTACGTAATCACGAAAGAACCTCAACTCCATCACCTCGACCTGGCAGCTAGCTATTGTTTGGTTGATGAATTCAGATAGGTACCTATTAAGGCATGTTTTGACACATTTTGTTCTGATTTGGCCATTTTGGTACCGGAGCCCCATAGATAAAAGAACAATGATTGTGAGGATGCCTAGTAATTCAGCCATGCATAGGACAAGGCACATGTAAATGGGCTCATCACTTGCGCACATTCATATCTGACCGGCATAGGATCGCCAAGGACCATTCTTATTGCGCTTTTTGTTCCTACAGTAGCTGAGAATGGAATATCGGTAGCCCAATCACCAACGTGCATCCGGTGCCTACTATAGAGGGCCAGCCCCTAGATGTTACACAAGGCTCGTCCCGATGACCCTGGTCTTGGTTGCACAACTGTCTCGATATCACGGATGTATACGACAGGGTAACCATACCGTTATCCGTAAGTTTGACATCTTTCAGCTTTTGATGCCGAAAAACTTGTTAAGGGTTGCCTTCATGCCGGACTGGCACACACACACGCCCTCTCTCCCAACTAGGAGATAGTCCATTGCTTGGATAAATCATGGTAAATCCCTCGCAATAGCAAAGGAAATATATTCAGAAACAGCCGTCCGCCGTTGTAACACTTCACCAACATGGCACAAAGTCACAAGTTGGACAAGCTACACATCGGCCCGTGATTGTTTCATGGTGCAGTCTTACCTTGGCAACAATCTCTCGTAGGCCTCCATGTCAGATACCTATTCACAGAAGTATTGATTTTGAGATTACTTGCCTGTCACCGCCATTCTTCCCACCTTTTGTGAGTCTGCGTGGTGTAATTCAACTCATTGGTCAGTTGCTTTTCCCGCCTTTGTTACTCTGCATCACGTCCATAAAGGGAACAATGAATCACACTTTCCCCCCTTTTTCTCACTCTCTATTTCACCATCTTCTCACTAAATAACTCTATACAATATTTCTGATTCAGTATCTCCGTTATCCTTGTTCGTCGCGTCTTCACAGCATGGCTTCACAGCTTCTCACGTTCAAGAGAAAAAGGAAAATCCCCAGACTCATCTTATATGTATATATATCTTGACCGATGGCGCCCCTGATCAGTCTTTCCCAAATCCACACAGACCGCCATCGCAAGCAAGACATCTATAGATATACAACAGTCTACCGATGTCAGACATTCTTTCCTCGTCACAGACCCTCGTTGGTCACTCCCAGCACACCAACTGGAGCGACCTCGTCGAGTGGAGCGTCGAAGTCGACTTTCTCGTCGCCAAGGAGAAGCCCGGCCAGACTTACACCGCAGAAGCAGACGGCCGTACCCGATGGGCTTGTCCTACCACAGAGACCAACCCCACAGAGGCATGTGTCGAGCACTGCGCTGAGCACCTCGCCCGCACCCTCATCAGCAAGCCTTGCGTCCAAGGCGGCGTTGCATATAAGAACGACAGCACGGCCTCGGGTGATCTCGCTTTTACTATAGAGAAGCCTGTGAAGGGCGAAGAGCCAACTGGCGCCGATCATCGAATGGCCTATTGGCTCTTCACCCCTGCCCGCAATGCAGTTGCTACCTCTAACAGCCCTGAAGACTATGACTGGGTTGGAGTTCGCCTTCGCTGTCCCTACACTTCCCTTCTGTCAATCCTCCCAGGGGACCGGTACGGAGATCAAGACCTCGGACGAGGAGCCTCACAGCCAGGGATGGCCCCAATTTCCCCTTTCAGGGGCAAGATTGAAATGGAGACCGTCCTGGGCCTTCTCCGCACCAGCATCAAGATGCACAGTAACTCGACATGCCAGCTCCGCGTATACATGAACCTCGAGCCTGAAGGCTTCGATCTTACAGACGCAAAGAAGGCCCTCACTCTCGTCTGGCTTCTGGAGCCAGAGCTGCTCCTTGCCCTGCGGCCTGACACCAAGGACCCGAAACTCAGTCACTATGTCCCAATCACAAAGTCATCCAACATTGCCATGAGGCCAAGCAAGTTCCTTCAAGAGGGTTCCCTCACCCAAGATGAGCGCGAGTGGATTTTAGCCTCGTCACGACCTTTGTTCCCAGTTGAAGGAGAAATCATGGACAACCACATCCCCCAGTTCAAGAACCAACTCCTCCAGGAGCGCATCCACATGATCTGGAGCGCAGTCACACTGCCTGAGCTTTCCGGCATGCTCAAGAACACTGCCGGCGAGATGACGGTGGCGCTGGACCTTGCCCCAGACACGAAGCCCAAACTGGTGTTCCGCTACGGTCTATGGCATCCCCAGCGCGAGGCTATGCAGTATTGGCTTCACCTTTTTGGTCGTCTTTTCCTCTTTTCCGTGGCTTCTGATGCTAAGCGCTTCAGAACGGCCGTGACAAGCATTGAGGAGAACATTGCGGAGGTTGAGAAGATGGATCCCGAGGATCGTATGCAAGCGATGCTGACACATTCGTTTGATCATGCCCTCAGCCACTACTGGAATGCACTCAAGGGGGCAGAGCAAAGTGGAGGATGCCTCTCCCCATCGGCCTTGGACTGTCAGGGGATATTGGGGGTTGGTTCCTCTGGGAACTATGCTGTCGACTCGGAGAGCAGCTCCTCATCCTCTTCGAATGAAGGACTTTGGCTCAGACGGTCATAGATGAACAACCATAACAATTACCAGCACAGCAGATAGATACTATTAGGTACCATGACGAGAAATTCAATCCAAATAATTTGATTCAAAAGCCAAAAACATGTCTGTGGAATCAAGTATATATGCCAACCCGGCCTCTATATACCTTCAGCAGGAGATTCCCTGTTCTGCTTCACAACGTTTGGGTATCATCAAATCATCCAATACTGCAACTACATATCCAAGCCAAGCCATTACACCTTGAGCTTAATCTTTTGCTGTCTCGTCTTCTTCTTCTTCTTCTTTCTGAGCGTGACAATGTGTCTCCTTTGCACGATGCGTATAAGCCAGTTATAAATCATTTCTCTCATGAGAATCAGGATTGTCGCGACCACGGTAGGCACAGCACAAGCCCAGCTATGACAATCATTAGCATCTAGTTGAGGACAGGGAAACAGTGCAAACTTACAAATACCAAATGGGATGGTGAAGATCGGGAAACGTAGCTTCGTCAAAGTTTTGACCAAAGAATCCAGTAATAAACGTAAGCGGCAAGAAAATAATAGTGACGGTAGTAAGCTGCTTCATCGACTCGTTCTGTCCAGCAGAAATAGTATTAAAGATGAGATCAATCAGATTGTCCGACGACTGCTTGAGCTGCTGAAGGGACTCGGTGATCATGATGCAGTGATCGAGCACATCGCCGAGGTACGTGTGCGTCATGGGGGTAATGATGACGCCGGATCCAGCATTCTCGAGCTCCTTCTGGGCCTGATCGTGTGTCATGTACGTCTTGTGGTCGCGAAGAACGTTGACGACGTTGTCGATGGGGTTGAGGAAGCTGAGCATCTTGTTGATCTCGCTGATGCAGATGTAAAGCTTCTTGCTCTGCGTGACACTCGGTGCCGTGAGCACGTCAATCTCAATATCAGCAATGATATCCGTATATACGGCCGTCAGAGGAATGGCGAGATCGATGATGGCGTCGATGATACCCTGGCACAGCAAGGACGCGTCGTTAGACTCGCGCAGGATAGTGCCCGGCGTGCTAAGACGCGTAAAGATGGGACGCTCAATGTCACCGGCCGAGACCTCGAAGAAGGAGATGACAGTGTTATCTGATGTCAGGAAGATGGAGACCTGCTCCGCCGAGATGGCCATCTGGTAGGGCGCAAGGGACGAGTGATTTTCCATAAACTCGGTCCGCGCCTCGTTTCCAGAAGCATGGTATCGCTGCAGGGTCCGGATCATGCCAGTCTCTTGAAGATCTGAGGTGACATCCTGTGGTCGCAGTCCATGAGGCGTCGCATTCTTCTCAGGGTCCGACGCCCTATGGCTCCTCCAGAGCTCCCTGATAGATCCCCTTAGCGCGTTGAACGACTTGCTCGAGTAGGTGCTACTAGTATCGGTCGAGTCGTCGTCGTCGTCGACCAGGTGGACAAGCTTCTGCAGAGTCATGACAATAAAAGCGTGGTTGGGATACCAATCGGCCTTTGTCCGGTTCCTGATCTGCATCAAGTCCTCCAGCGCGAGCTTATGCAGCCCCTTCTTGTTGCCCACGGCCTGTATCACATCCCAGCTAAGCCCATTGACGTTGATCCAGCGACACTTGACCCAATCATCCTTGGGCTGCTCAAGGAAATTAATAAAGCCCTCGTTATCAAAATGGCGCTTAAGCACAGCCTGCTGCGAAAAGTCGATGACGGAGATCTCGCAGGGCGCCGTCAGAGTCGGCATTGACGCATGTCCACCATCGGGGAGCATTGGGTCGTAGCCAGGCTCAGAACCTGGCTGCCAGCCAGGACGAGCGCTGAATGTTGTATCGAATTCATCGTAGTCCTCGACAGTCTTAAAGGTCGGGGCGCGAGTCACTCGGCGACGCAGCAGCGAGGGGGAAAAGGTCATCTGGCGATGAAGCTCAGTGTCGGATCGCGCTGGCCTTGTAGGCGTGGCCTGGGGCGGCGAGAGGTTCTGGGTATCAACGGTGAGGTTGTATCGAACATGACGGCTGGTACTGCTGTCGTCGTCGCCCTGGTTGGATACGTTGGTGTTGGAGGAATGGCTCGGGCGGCCTTCGTCCTCTTCGTCTTGAGGCATGATGTTGTTGTCGGGGAAGGAGAAGAGAGCGAACGCTGAAGATTGGAAGAGGCCGAAGATCCAAGCTTCAACTTGGAGGAGAAAAGGATGATCTGCTGCAGCCCGCTCAAGCCACCAGGAACGAAACCTCTTTCAAGTGGGAAGAAAGGGGTGAAAAGTAAAAGTAAAAGACCCGATTATATCCATCAGGTAATACGAAGCCGAAAATAAATTTCAAGGGTGAAAAGTTGGGTTGCGAGCTGGCCTCGCATTCAAGGACCTATGGAGCAGCGTCGCGATGCAGGGGAACACCAGGTCCAGTCTTGTCAGCACCAAGATTGGTTTCAGGGATTGGCTGGGGGCCTCGACCATCCAAAAGTAAAGCCACCGTCAGCGGGCAACAGCGAAATCGACCAGGTAATGTCAGCGCGAATGATTCAGGGCGTCGCTCGGTTCAACTAGTGCCAGTTGTTCGTCTCAAAGTCCGAAGCCGATTATCCGTCCCCTGTTGGAAGTCATCGCCAATTATGACGTTGTGTGTTGTTGCATGTTTTTTTTTTTTTTTTCGCTCCAAGGGATGATGAGATGGAACCTGGGCGTCAATTTCTCCACGCCCAATCGCCGATGCTCAGTTACATGCTGACTCTAGCCAAGCTTCTGAACAAGCATTTCCAGCCCACAATCTGCCGTCTGGGCGACATATCAGCAAGTTAGCCATTCTCAAAGTTGAGTGATCATCAAAAATCATGGAATTTTTTATTCAAGATCAGCATTCATTCAAAGCCTCGACATTCCCATGACTGCCAAATAGAGCCTACGTCCAGATGCGACGTATTGAACTACCTAACAGCCACAGCATGAATGTCAGTACTCCAGAACACTTGATGCAAAAGCACACTGTACACCTACTTGTAATCTCTGAATACCTATCACGATGGCCTCATTGGTAGGACGTTTCAAAACTCCCAGTACAATCAAGGGGCATGACCTTTGACACCTGCGGTCAGCCCAATAGGGACAACCTCCATGTTACCTCTCATCCTTCAGCTCCTTCAATGTACGACCCTCCGTTCATCCTTGAAGCCATCCTCGTCTCTGACATCCATGTCTCTCATCCCCGGCACAACGTCGCAACGGCCCTGCTTCAAACGCTGGGAAATGTCTGGCATCGTATAACAGAGCCGGCGGAACTATTTTCGACCAATTTTGGCCAGTCGATCGTGTTCAGCAGAGGACAAAAGGTCCCAGACACCACATATCAAGCCGGGGATCCTGACAGAATCCAATATGCAATAGTTGAAGAATGTGCTGCCGTATCGAGAGGGGCATTTTCCGCTGAATGCCTATCTCCCTGACAACATTGTGAGTAAATAACATGTCCTGCCCGAATAACGCCCCCCAAAAACACACCTTAAGCTCAACGACTCCTCTCCTCTCCAAACGCCAAGTTAACACACCTATCACGCCTTAAACTCCACCCCTTTCAGCGTGAGCTGATTCCCTCTAATATCTTCACCAGTATCGTATACTCGCCGATGTTTCATTTTTAATGCTACACGTTCTCCACGTAGTAGTAGAGACATGGGTAGCCAGGAACCGTAACCGAAGGACAATTAGACCACCACTGAGAGCAACAGACCCCGTAGGTCATGATGAAGCGCGTGTTGTGCCAGCCAGGAACGCACTCGTCGGGGAATGAAAAGGGCAGCTCGTTGATAGTATCAGGACCCCAGGCGTCGGCATCGTTTATCCTGTTCAGCTCTTCAAAGATCCGGTGGCAGGACGTATCAAACTCGAAGCCACCATAACATCCGCAGAGGTTGACGAATAAGATGTAGCCGCACATGGGGGCATCTTGGTCCGGGGGTGGTGGCTTTCTCGGTCTTTTTCGCTGCGCGCTGTGTCCCGACAAAGGTGCTCGGATAGGCACGGGACATGGCGATGCTGATGGCTGACGTCTTTTGAGGCAGAGAGATTCCGATTGCAGTCGACGCAGCCGGCATCATGTTGCCTTGCTGCGGATTGCAGAGTTGATTTGCCATCCATCACTTCACAAACGCACAATCCGCGACCGACATGGTTTGTTTAAACGAACGAGACTGCTTCATGTATTTCCTCTTGGGAACTTGATACCATTACTCGTGAGTGTGTAGCAACTATTCTCCTGTGCGGACCGGTTTGACAGCCGTCATCACTCGCTCCGAGAAGCAACGTGGTTATCCGTCCCTCAAAGCGTGACGAGAGAACCACAAGCCCCCCCGTCCGTGGCACCAGAATGTCACTAAGGTTGAGAAAACTATTGGATGCATCTCATCGATTTTGGTCCATTGGCAATCCACTGGGATCGTATGCGACTTGTTGAGGTTTGCCGAAATCGGTCGCTTGACCATCCACAAACCCGGGGAGAGTCCGCGACCTCCTGCTCCAGGAAGCGCCCTTCATTGAGCAGTGAGCTTGACACCAAAAACTTGGGACACGTATGTCGTCTGAGTGAGGGGTTTCTTTGGAAATCCCGAAGTGATAGGAGCATGTCTTGTTGAGAGACCCATTCGAATGGATTCTCTCAGTGGGGAGTTTGCCCGAAGCTTGCTGCATGAGATGGTGTCGGGTCGTCGGGAGGGGCAATAGGCTATTGAAACGACGGGCCGCACTCGAGGTAGAATTTTTCTAATGTCAGTATAAAGTTTCGACGACGGCAAGAGAAGAGTCAGTCATGGAGGGATAGAGAGTCAGGTGCAGGCTTATAGACCTAATAAATAGAGTTAGTCCAGGCAGATATGAGTGAGATTCAAGAGATGTCCCCAGAGCAACGGACAAAACATCAATCCCCATGATCTCAAACATGTGTCAAAAGATATGCTCCCGTGGTCAAGATGAGAAGTATTCATTGGTTGTGTTAGGAGGAACAGAGACACGGCTGGTTGGGGTCCGGCTGCGGAGCAAATGAATGCCTCTCCCGTCCCTCCCACGTGAGCGACTGATGTCACTTCCGGAGCAGCGTGTCCACCCCAGTGAGCGTTAGCGGCCCCCATGCGGTAGAGGACCCCTGTAGCAACCCCTGTTGGCTTCGGGTCCCGCGCTCTGCTTGATGGAACTCTACTGCGACGCCACCAGGGCCGGCCGCCGTCTTATCGGTCGCTGCCTCGCGGAAGCTTGTCAACTTTTCACTTTATCAACATCACTCTCGACGCTGGCCCGTCATTTTTAACCATGGTTTGTCTTACTCCTCTGTATAACGTACCTGTTACGCAGATTTTCAGCTAACAATGGCTTTCCTTGAGGCCAACGAAAGCGACCCTCTCTTGTCCGGTCAAGACCGTCCCGATGACGCACATAATAGCAAGGCTGCCCGGCACTCACGCATCCGTGAGCTCGGCCTCTTCGTCTGGGCTCTCGTAGCCACCGCTGCAGTCATCGTCATCGCCGTCTGGACCCAGCACGAGCAGCAGACGAGGCACGACCGCAATGTTCCCTCGGCGAAGCGAAACCTCGTCTTTATGGTCTCTGACGGCATGGGCCCAGCGCCTCTGTCCTTGACCCGCAGCTACAGGCAGTTCGTCCAAGGCCTCCCTCACGACGACGTCTTGACACTCGACAAGCACTTTTGGGGATCCAGCCGTACTCGCTCTACCAGCTCCCTCGTCACCGACAGCGCTGCCGGCGCGACTGCCTTTTCTTGCGGCAAGAAGAGCTACAATGGTGCCATCTCCGTCCTGCCCAACCACGACCCCTGCGGAACCGTGCTCGAAGCTGCGAAACGCGCTGGATACCATACCGGTCTCGTCGTTACAACCAAGATCGAGGATGCTACACCTGCTTGTTTCAACTCCCATGTCAGGGTACGAGAAATGGAGGACGAGATCGCTCTCCAGCAGATCGGTGAGGGCACCCTTGGACGAACTGTAGACCTCATGCTTGGTGGAGGTCGATGCAACTACCTGGCCAAGGGAACTGAGGGTAGCTGCCGAGCTGATGACACAGACGTTATCAAGCTTGCTACTGAGAAGCACAATTGGACTTACACCGATAATCGCTCTGGCTTTGATGCCCTCAAGGGCGGCGAGAACGTTGAGCTTCCCTTCTTGGGACTCTTTGCACCCTCCGACATTCCATTTGAGATTGACCGCCGAAACCTCAACGACATCTACCCTTCCCTTAGCGAGATGGCCACGACTGCTCTGCGAGCTCTTGAGAAGGCGACTGAGAAGAGCGACAAGGGCTTCTTCATCATGATTGAGGGAAGCAGAATCGATCACGCCGGCCACATTAACGACCCTGCGGCTCAGGTCCACGAAGTCCTCGAGTACGACAAGACCTTCAAGGCGGTCCTCGACTTTATCAAGCAGAGCAAGACTGAAACCGTCCTTGTCGCGACCAGCGACCATGAGACTGGTGGTCTCGCCACTGCCATCCAGGAACCCGGTCACCTCCCAGTCTACAACTGGTACCCCAAGGTCCTTGCCAACGCTACCGCCTCAGCTGAGTGGCTCGCGGCCAAGCTCCACGCCCATCTTGCGTCTTCGTCTGACTCGAAGGACCTGGAGAAGCTCAAGAAGTATATCAACGAGGAGCTCATCATCCGTGGCCTTGGTATCTCCAACGCCTCGGACAAGGAGATCACCACCATCGCCGAGCACCCCGCGAGCGCTCTCGTCCTCTTCTCGGCCCTCATCTCCCTGCGGGCCCATGTCGGATGGAGCACCCACGGACACACAGCAGTCGACGTCAACATCTACAGCTCCGGCGGCCCAGGCACCGACGCCATCCGAGGTAACGTTGAGAACACCGAGGTTGGCAAGTTCCTGCGTGAATACCTCGACGTCGACGTGGATGTCATTAGCGAAGAACTCAAGGAGAAGATGGACAAGTCACTTCTCAGGGGTTCAGATGAACTAGATGAGGAATCGGTGCTTGACAGTGCCGAATACCATGTCCTCGAGTCAATCTAGAATAGATAGCATTATAGAAAGCTGTCGCTAGAGATCGCATTTAAGAGAAGGATGTTTTACAGAATGCAATTGGGACTTGGGATAGGGCATTCATGATTCACGAGTGGTTTTCGATAATTGTTTTCACTGACACTAGGTAACACTGGGAGTAACATGTTGGAATATCCATGTTTGGCTTGGGTCTCTTGGCTATAGTATTTGTGGTCACTAGAATGTGACTGTGAGATCGATGGTCGTTGGGTTAGGCAGATGAAACAATTTATACCAGTTCAAACAATAAGAGGCTCAAGAGTAAGCTACCATGATAGATTGAAACTATTATCAATTCGAGAAAAGCGCTATCTCAGTATGAAATGTTGATATCCATGGATTATAACGCCAACTCCACCCTTCCCTTCCATCCCATGAGAACCATACTGTGAAATCCATACGCTTGGTCCAGCCATCTATTCATTCGCTTTCTTATAACAAGACAATCAATCATCCAAACGCCAACCTGCTAACCCAACAAGAACCCCCCCTTTTCGACTAAACCACACTTTCCCTATCCACCAACCCTTCCTTTAGAGCAAGATCTCACACTTACATGACGGCGATGATGTCAAGTCTCGGTATGAGGGACAGCATCCACATTGTATCGCACATATAGCCGGTCCAGGAAGTGCGAATGGCGTATCCCATTAGGCCGGGCCCTGGCGAACGCATCAATGGCCTCTCTGACACCATAGCCGCACCGCTCAACAAGGTAGCACACAATAAAGTATCCGGTACGGTTGAAGCCGTAGTGACAGTGAACTCCAACAACACACTTTTCTGGATTGGGCCAGTTTTCGGCGACAGCGCGCTCGGCCTGCTTCTCGCGGAGCCCATCAACAAGTTTAATAAAAGCCTCGATCTCATGAGCCTGCGGAGGGATCTTGGACACGGTAGGAAACTTGTGGTAATGAACGCCAGCCCGATCCAGTCCGCGTGGGTCATAAACAGGCTGGTCCTTGGAAATGTCGATAACATCTTTAACAATGTCACCCCACTTGTCGACAAAGTTGAGTGGGCAGTGAACGTCGTCGGCTTCGCGAAGCGTCTTGAGGGCGCGGAAGACAGGGTTGTCGACAGGACCAATCGGCTCAGAGACGGGGTTGACTGACTTCCACTTGGCGAGATTCTTGACATCCCACTTTCCCTCTCGGGATAGATACTGCAGCTGCCAAGCAAGGGATAGTCTGTTTGTGATATGCGTACCGAGGAAGTCGGATATTAATCCTGCAATGGCACGAACTGAACAGGGGGTATATAGAACGGCGTGTGTTGCAGGAGGTGGCATCACGATGGATCTAACCACCTTCTTGGGATGATTCGGCTGTGGTGGTAGTTCGGCCAGGGTCTCGTTGGGAGTCGAAGGATCATTAGGACTATCGTTGCTGGAACTTTCGGACCTTGGTTGCTTGATGACTTGGAAATCCTCATCTCGAAGATCGTCAATGGCTTGAGGGATATGATCTCGTGGCCGTAGTGAGGTGTTGACAGGAGCAGCAGCATCAACAATCGTTTGGTCTGTCTCTTCTCCGTCATCAGGCTTTGAGGCTCCTGTCTCAGGGTCCAGGACTTTGGTGATCTTGTCAACCTCCTTCGGGGAAACAATGTTGTCATTCTCCCCCGCGATCAGGTAAACAGGAATATCGAGGCCCGCCCAGGTATCCAGAGTCGGAATGCCGCCTATCGGTTGACCATCCTTGTAAACTGGCAAGGCGCCATTCGCCATTCGCCTCCAAACTGGGGTACGGCTCTGCTTGTTGAAGCGGTACTGAAGAATCCGGGTCGCTTCATCAGCACCTTCTCCAACGAAACGCTTGACACTTGGGCTCTCGGGACCACCCCAGCCGTCCCAGGCTCTCCACAGATCGAATAACCAGCCTGGAATCCGCAGCGCCCTCCTGGCCCATGCAGTCGTTGACTCGCTGGGTGGGCTGGACACTGGGCAAATAGCCACCAATCCTACCACATACTGTGACAGAGAGGTTGCATGGGCCAACTTCGTGTTGGCCAATTGGGCAGAAAGAGCCGTTCCCATACTATGACCGATCAGAACGACACGTTGGCCTGCATCCTTGTCGCGGTAATCCTCAATGATGATCTCCAGGAGCTCTACCAGGGCCTCTGTCGTGTAAGCTTCCCAACTGGTGACCGAGAAGTCGGACCGTCCGCATCCGGGGTAGTCAATTGCCAAGCAGGGGGCCAGGTCAACAAGACTGCTCAACAGCGGGTGAAATTGAGCGACAGATCCTCCAAGTCCATGGAGGAAAACGAGCAGTGGCAACGGCGCAGGGTTCTTGGGTAGCTGCTCAGCTTTGGCATGTTGACGGTAGAAGACTCGGATCCCGGAATATTCGAAGCGGCTGGTGCTGTAAGACTTGAAGTCTGAGTGATCCTTGAGGAGGGAGGGGTCCGTGAGATGAGGGTCAGTGGAGTCTATGGCCTGTTGGAAGGCCGCGGAGTGATGAGCCGTCATGCCGTGCGTCTGAGAGGAGAGGGTGCTCAATGGATGACTGCTGGGGTCCAATTGAAGTGAGATAATGTTGTCGCAGGTAGATATGGGGTCGGTGGAGGACAAATGCCAGATGTAGTTGAGCCGCAATTAATCGATTGGGCTGCAGTTGAAAGAAAGGCCGAGCTCCTCGGCAGCTCCTACCAAGTAAGGGTATCCGAGATTTGAAGCTGTTGAGTCACCACCAAGGGTATAACAAGAGTAACTTGGAGTTTGCGTTTGTTCCCTTGGTACAACCGGGACCCGAGCCTCTCCAGCCGGCACAGAACGACCTGACAGAGAAGGAAAAGGCCAGGCTCACCAGGCCAATTGATATGGTGAAGGCGCCGTGCAAGTGCCGGGGATAGATCGGGGCATCTGTGAGCGACCCCAGGCCTGGGCTGGGTTTTTGAAGACCTTCTCTCTGACCCTAAGGCCCCCACGGAAATCGCGGTCAAGACGCGGGCGCGCGAAAAAATAAAAAATTCAAAAAAAGAAGGTCAAGAGTGGCTTGGAGAAAGACGGTCTCAGTGCGAGGCTGGAGCTTCAGTGGGGAACACGATCTTGCTCACGAGATGCTTTAATTGGCGATGATGGGGTTTTTGGGATTGAGTCTGTCGGCGATGAATTGAGTCTGAGAGGTTGGGCAGCCAATCGTGGCATTGCATCATCCGCCTGGGGTCGCGAAGGGATCGTCATTGGAAGAGCGATTGCGGCGAATCATGTGTGCAGCAGATTAAACATGGGTTTTGATTTCTGAATTCCTGCTTATCTAATATTGACGACAGCCCTAGAGAGGGCTACCCTGAACGGCATTGGAATTTTGAAGAAATGGTCGAATTATTAGGAGTGAGCATATGTCGCTTTTGATGACGAGGGTCTACTTATAGTGAGATATTGATAGGAAAGTTGTATAGGTACATGTGGGCTATAATGTGACGATGAATCGCGACTACCTATTTAACCACTAGCTGGGGTTCCTTCATCTTATAATCCGAGGTAGCTTGATGAAACACAAATTTGATAACACAAAGCCATTACATAGCCAGTATTTAATATGTGACATTTGAAACGAGCTCCATAGAACACAGGATGTCCAACATAGGTCGTCAAGAGTGGGCGTTCCTATGCACTACCTACTATACATTCATCATGCGCCAACATTGTCTAACCTGGTGCCCATCATCCAAACCCAACCACCAAAGCGTACAATAGCCATCATGCTCATAATGTTACATTATATGTATACAAGTCCTTATTTTGACTTTACCCTCCCATTACTTTGCTCCAACACCGTCTTTCCATCCGATAGGTATCAAGGCGGCCGCCACATCCGACACACCTCTCTCTGTAGCCAACAGATTAAACTGCGAAGCAGCATTCCTCGTATCCAGTATTTCGACTCGCATGCCTAGTTCGGCCAGGTGTCGCCTCGTAGCGGGAGCCAGTGGCATAATGGATGGGCCAACTCCAATGATCAGAAGGTCTGTGGGAGAGTTAGTCAAGTGTTGTCAACAGGCACTCCCCCAATGAGCGGCAAGGCAGAGGGCGGGCAGATGGATAGATAGGAACTCACCAGGTCGAGGCCATATCAAATCGAACAAGGCAAATGCTTGAGGTGGAAGCTCAAATTGGCCCTTCTTGTTCGTCAGGTTCAATGAACCCTTCGCCTCCCACGGCCGCCAGTTGAACACTTCTCCGTCGACCAACAATGCACCGTTACCATCCGTGATCGTAGCGCCACTATTCAGACCAAATCCATCGTACATGCAAACGTCGACCGAGGTTGATGGAATGGGTGTGTTGCCGAGAATGTCGAGGTCGCCAAAGTTGGTCGGAGGAGCCTGCGCTGGCGGTTCCTCGCCCTTTCTTCGACTAGGGCCTTCGTGGAAAGCTCGACGACATGATATAGGTTGCGTAGGGGCGTGCGAAAGCGTCGGAGAAGAGGTTCTGAGAGCTGCGATCGAGGAGTGAGAGGGTCGGATTGTCTGGGAGAGAGCCTGGCGCACGACGCGATGTGCGCTACACGGCCGAATAAAACTTCGGGATGCCATGTCTGAGACGTTGACCAACGGTCAAAGGATCGAGAACGTCTAGGAATAAGCAATTGATGGTTGGACAAGAGTTGGGCTTGGTGCTTGCAGGGTTCAAGTGGAAGAGATTCAACGTGGGGGATGGATATTTTTTCCGGTCCCGCACGTCATGATGATTGCTCATCACAGAGGTGCAACAGCAACGTTATCACTAGGGTGCGGTTCTCTACAGGTCACAAATCAAAAGACTTGAATCCACAAAGGGGATTAATTCAACCTCAAGGCGCCAATAACTTTTCACCTAGTCCCCGGTACATAGGCCAAACCTTGGCACTCACTTCACCCACGCAAAGAAGCCCCAGTATCACTCATGCAGACGACAATCCAGTCCACGCCAGCTTGATGTTCTTTTTTCATTCAAACCACCAAGAGGAAGGTAGCAGTCCTAAAGACGGCAGACGGCCAGCCATTCTGGCCCCGGCCCGATGTATCATGCAGTCCCTTTTGCCCTAATGAACACCAAAGCAGTGAACCGAGTCCCCAGAGTTCCTTGCCCTTCCCGCGCAGAAAAAGCCAAATCCGGCAATTGGAAATTGCATTTATTTCTTCTTCTGGCTCTGCTCCTGCTCCTTCAACACCTTCTTGACAATCTTCTGCTCCTCGATGAGGAAGGCACGGACAATGCGGTCACGGACGCAGCCACCGCATCGGGAACCACCGTAGGCGCGCTGGACGGTCTTCTTGGGCTTGGAGATCTGGGAGTACTCGCGGGGTCGGAGAGCGGGAATCTATGAGAAGGGAGAGTTAGTCCTTGTGTGTTCTGTGTGACGAGGTCCGTGAAGCCCTTTGTGGTGGTGAATGTTTCGAGACGAGGAGAGGTGGGATAGAGGGTTCGTTTCGATAGAGAATTCAGCCGGTGTGGTGTGTCGGTTTCATCGTCTGCTGTGCCTGTCCTCTATCCAGGCCCCAAACACTCATCATGCTCGTCTCGTCCCATCCACCAGGTCGCAAGGAATTCGCTGCTGTCGAGATCGACTTACGCCAGAGAGCTTGGAGCCGCAGTCACCGCACTTGGGGACAGTGCCGCGCTTCTTGATGTGAAGCAGGCGGAGGTCACCACCGGGGGTCTTGATGACCCGGGTTCGGTTGGAGGTGGTGTTGTAGCTATTGAAGAAGCGCAGGTTAGCCACGGCGGTCGCCAGCAATGGCTCGAGTAATTCATTCCGAGTCCATCTAGACAGGAACTCACCCGTTGCGGCGGCGGTAAGTGACTCGTTGGGAAACCATTTTGGCGGCTGGTGGTCGTCGGGAGTTGCAATGAGGATCTCACCAAGAACGAGAATGAATTTCGAGGCTTTTGGAAATTTTGTGTGGGTGGGAAGCTGGATTGTGCCCGCTAAACCGACGAATCAGAGTGGGGCAGTGGACTGCCCGAATGCCTCACGTGACAAGGTTCTCCCTTCACCTGAGTTCTTCCACTCAGGATCAGGCTAGCTCCACATAGAAGGAGACTGGCGAACAGGCTTTGAGCAACATATTCTTTCTTCTCATGTTACTCAGGACTCAGTCAAATATGGGTGAATTCGTATTCCCGGATCATGGCCGAGGAACTCGTTGACCATGGTTGCCTTCGGAATGCGGAACTCGTTGTCGTGAGTTGATTGACAGTATGAATATGTCCAGCGAGCAACCGACGGATAATCAGGGTTGGTCACTGGTCGAGTTAAGCGAATCTGTCACCGAGGCGTAGGAGGATTGTAACAATAGACGGGGATGGCATTGTGTAGATCCTGAACCTGACTGGATCTATGTCCCCCAAACCTGGGACTGAGCAGTGCAACTCCACCTGACAGTACCTAGAACCTGTATCTAAAAGAAGAACGCCCTTGATATCATGTCGAAGAATAACCGTAAACCAAAGTATCATAGACATCATCATTTCTTGTCAAGCGTGAACCAGTCGGGGTGGTCCTGGTGCCGCCATGGCACAATGCCATTCGGCTCCTCTGCTTGCCTCTTCTGAACCTGAGTAGTTATCTGCTGGCTGAAGTCATCACGCATTAGTTCGGTGAACTCTTTGACGTTGTTCTGCGCTTCAGTGATGGACTTCATGTAGGCAGCAAACATGGCGTCGGCTGTGATGAGATGCATTAGCTGAAGTTGGCTCCGTCTGGGAACAGGGCGCCTACGTGAGGGCTGCTTCTGCAGAAGCGGTTGGATCATCTGCGGTATGGTGTCTCTCAAGAGCCGAACCTGAAACGAGAGCCGGATCAGCAAGTTTGCGCATCGGTTTCTTATCTTAGAAGCATTATTACCTTGATATGCAGGAGCTTGAGCCGCTGCATGGCTTCCTCGAGACGGGCTTCATCCCATTCACCCTGGCTGGCTGCATCTGGCGCCTGAGATTGATTCTGGGTGTGCGGCTGCTGGCTCATGGCGACAGGCAGTTGTTGCTCTCCGGGCTCAACTAAACGACGGGTGGGAGGGTATCCAAGATTTGAGGGTGTCGAGCAGCAACACGAGCGCAGCCGGTGGCCGAGACCAGATGAGACGAGCAAATGGCAGCAATGACCAGGCTGAGGAGAGTGCGCACGGGTCTGTTTTTAAAAAAGAACACAAGAAAAAAGCCACTGCATGCAGCTGGTGCAACGAATAATTCTAGAAAGTCAGATTTGGAGGTTGATTTCCAGCTGCGTTTGCCTCCGCGTCGGGTACGGGTCTGGGCGACGTGCGTGGGGCCAGGGGAGGAAGAAGCTTTGACGTTTCGGTGTTACCACATCTCTCGGGTTATTTTGGCTGTGAGCCAGGTACTATCAGAACCGAGTCGGCTGGAACCAGGAACGGCCAGGCCAGGCCAGCCCGCACCGTGCCGATCTGGTGACTGACTGCCTTTGACATTGACATGCGTGTTCGCGGTCTTTGTTGAAATGAACTGAACAACATCAGTGATAAAAATAATATCTTCTTTGAGATGCAAGCAGATTTTGATTGTGTTTCCTCCTTGTCTTTGACGAGCCCGCATCGCTGCGCCAGGCCGCTGCCAAATGCTCAATTGTCAGTCTATCACGTGCTATCCATGCAGCTTGAGAACGCAACTGAACTTGTCGTGGGAAGTCTCGCATCACCAGTTCCAAGAACAACCTGCCTTTCCTTTCAAAGACTCGAGGATATAACCACCATCTTCCCCCATCACTTGAATCCGTTACCTTTTTGTGCAGCAACCTCATCGACTTTGATACACAAGAGTTTTTCTCTCTTTTCTCTCTTCAGCCACTTCCAGGTCCTCCATTGAGCTACCTTCCGGATTCAAACATTCTTGTTCTCTCATCTGCACGGAGCCGCCGCGACAAGAAGCTCCCGCAAAACGGTACGTACCTCTCTACCCCTTGCTGCAGGCGGAGTGGGCCACGTTCGGACCGGATCAACACTAAACCTTGTAAGTGCTGTCGTCTTGTTCAACAGTGCGGATTGGAAAAATCCTTACAGCCCAGCCTCTTGCATAGTACATACCTACATCGACCGAATATACGACGACTGAACGACGACCAACAGCGACTGCCTAGACGCGATTATCTCAAGACTTTTATACCGCTACCACGGCCGCTTTTCTTCTGGCAAGACACTTGCCCTCCCCACTTTCCCCAAAATTCCCCGTTACCACCGCCACCCTGGCTCAAGCAATCGTCATGCCGAATACACCACCTCCAGCGCTATTACCCCCACCAGAAGGCATCTTCAGGACGTTTGACGACTTGATGGCCTCTGTTCAGCGCGTCGCCAAGGATCAGGGCTACGGAATTGTCAAGTTGCGCGCCTCAAACTATCGCGACGGAAAGCCTACCCGTTATGACCTTGTCTGCGATCGCGGTGGTGTCAAGTACAACAGCACTGCGAAGAAGCGCAATCCGTCCACGCGCAAGATCGACTGCCCTTTCCGTGCAAAGGCTGTCTGCGAAGTCCAGCTTGGTAACCAATGGCGCTTTGCTATCCAAGAAGGTCGTCATAACCACGAACCCCGAGTTCCCGCCGGCACTCCTGGACAAGAGAACGCGCCGCTGGCCACTTCAATCCGTTCCTTCACCAATAAGCTCGATCGCCTCAACCACGACATGGCTCAGGGCCTAATGCGCATCGAGCAGCGCCTAGATAACATCGAGAAGCGGATGGAGAACCTCGAAGCTCGAGCGGGAGGATACGAACCCCGATTCCAAGCTATCGAGTCCCGGCTCCAGGGGATGGAGGGGCCGCGCATGGACGGCATGGGGATGGACGATGTTGAATCGCGCCTCCTGGCTTCAACGGTCATGTAGGAGCATGACTACACCACCATCAGTACTGCTGCGAGCTTTTCGGGTCTCTCCAGGAGAGAGACGCGTCAGGAATCCCCACAGCGGGATGATTAAACACGGCATGCGCGTGTCACTGCGATCTTGTCAGGGCATTTTGGTCCAACAGTCAGTCGCAGGGCCCAGCGGCCTTGTTTCACGACTTGCAGCAGCATCCAAATGACACACAGTCATGAATGGAAAAGCGATTGTTCATTCACGGAAACGACTTTCTACAGCAGGACGGATGATTGATGGGAGGTTCTTCAGGATTGTTATTGATGACAAACTGCGGGATTGTTCTGGGCGTTCAGGGAAATGGGCCCACAAAGTTGAGGGCTCTGCGAGATTACTACTGCCCCCTTCATGATGGCGCGCGCAAGGGAATGTTTCGGTCATGTTGGTCTTTTTGTCTGTTTGTTTTCATTTCTTGATTCCTGTTTCTACTTCTTTTTGAGACAAGGGAGGCTCATCTGAGTTTTGTGAGCGACGAATGAGATGCCCTGGGTCACACCCACGGTGAGGCCGAACAAGAGGGTTTTGATGTGTGTCAAGAGGACTACTTCTTTTTAATGGGACTGGATGAGTATCTCCAGATGTTCTCGTTTGGACTGAGGATAGAGTATCCAGAGATGGAGGGTGTGTACAGTGCCTCAAGGCGACGAAAACCCCACCAAATGTATATATATGTCTTGCCCATGTGGCTTCTCACGTTTTGTCTTGTTCTAACCATGTATGTTTATGAGCCTTTTTTTTTTTTGAAGCCATCACAGACTGTTATTTGTCAGGGCCAAAAAATATGGGGGGCAGTTCTATGGGAGGGCTTGTTCTCGTTTGCATGACGGCTTGACATGAATGAAAGCCCTGTTGTAATTTCCATAAAGACACACTCACTCTTTTTCTCATACTGTACACTTTTCTTTGAGCTCGGACCCCCCTCTATGCAAAATGCACGTTTCCATGTGGCATTTCCTAAGCGGCGTTTTTTTCTGGCCAAGCACTCAAGGCCGTTGACGCCTCACCACACACTGTAAGCAAGCAAACACCAATGTCTCAAAGCATACACCGGCCCCACGCATTGGGATTATTCTGCACATTCTGCACCTGCAGTAGCACATCCCACCATGTTGTTGCTTTTTTTCTTTTTTGTCTCTTCTTTGATCTCGAGGCGTGGAGGGGTTGCATCGAGGTTTGTGTGTGTGTGTACCTTGCCGCTTCTTGTACGACAGTGTTTAGAAGATTGAGAGAAGGATCGACAAGCAGGAACCAGGATGTACGAGTTCAGGGATTTGGTACGAGTCTTGGAAGGGTATGATTCTATACATCTTGTTCAAGTCGAGATGCTCCTGCAGCCACTCGAGAGGTACGTATAAGCAGAAGCACTCCCTGTGTTATTTACCCCCCATGCTTGGGTAGCAGCCCCCATGTAGGACAAAGGCAGCCTCGACAAAGTGGACCATCCTTTCGAGCTTACAATTAGGCTATTTGCGGGTTTCTTGTTTCTCCAAGCTAGAGGAAGCCTCACGAACAAGTTTGGACATCAGCTCCGTTTCCCAACCAACAAGCAGTCCCCCAGCCTCGTGGAGTTTTTAGCAAACTGGGCGAACCCGACATTCTGGTAACGACGATGAATGGCCTTTTTTGAGTGTATTGCTCTCTCATTCGTTGTTGAAGTTTCGTGGGCTTCGTCACAGGGTGTGAATCACACGAATCTGGGCGTGTTGCTGTAGAACTAGGGAGGGGGGGTATTGTCAAGTTTGCCGCAAGTGTGTTGGTTCGCCGCTGTGCTGAGCCGACAGGCCTTGAAAGTGAGAGTCATCGAATACAGAGAGAGGCAAACAATCCAGGTCTTCGGCACGGGTTGGGCTGATTGGGGCTGAGCATCCACCCTTGGGCATGAAAAACCTCCGAAACAAAAAGGAATGTGTTGTGTTATTCAGATCATCGAAGAAACACAACGAGGTCAGCTGCATGGCGGGGAGAAGCATTGGCGCGCACCTGAGGCCACGCGGTTTCAAAACACTGGAAGGACAATGTTGGCAGCCGTCTTCGACATACCTACAGAAGACTCGAAGAGCTTACCATTCGGTGGGCGGCTACCTGCAGTACAACCGCTTGGATGGCTAGATCCGCGGCATCTCTTTTGTGGATGCAGTATCCCGAGTCACAGGGATACCAGTAGCCCGGGGGTAGGGCTGCTTGTACGCCGAGCCCGTCAAAGCGGGATGCTCTTGTGTTACGAGGGAGTACAAGGTTCCTGGCAGTGTTTTCATACTCGAGGATATCCCCACTGTAGCTGAGTCTGTTTGCTAATAACGGTCAAGGTCTTGAGTTGTTGGCCATGCACATTGACCCAATCATTTCCACACCGAGAAACACGCTGCGCATGATCATCCTGTCACAGACACTAAACCAACAAACATACGAAAACTGCCTTGCGCAACCGCCTAGTTAAGGGGCCGAGATTCAAGGCCATCTGACCTCTGCTGCGGCTATCCAGCTCAGTCTCCCTGATTATGCCGTTCTTCCGAGTTGGGTATCCCGACGACAGTGTCTGTCTACTATTAATGACTCAGGCAGGGGGTTGTAGACAAGGCGTTTTGTTTGGTTCTCGGTTACGCGCTCGAGTTCACTCTTGTTAAAGGACATGTACGAAGTGAGGCTGGCAAACTCAAGATTGTTCTCAATATGTGGGCTGCCAGTATCAGGACCGAGTCCATCCCGACATGCCACCTCAAAGCAACTACCCGTTTTTCATCTCAGAAGAGTCTGAGACAAGAATATCCTGATAAAACTCTCCAAACCCGGAATAGCAATCTCG
Organism: Fusarium sp. AF-6; assembly: GCA_003947015.1. Classification (NCBI taxonomy): domain Eukaryota; kingdom Fungi; phylum Ascomycota; class Sordariomycetes; order Hypocreales; family Nectriaceae; genus Fusarium; species Fusarium sp. AF-6. The sequence goes on from NKCJ01000159.1 coordinate 55,256, forward strand.
GTAACTCTCTCGAGTCTGGTGATACCTGGGGGGGGACCGTTATCCGAGACACGAGGTCCCATCACCACGTGCTTTGCATTTCCCGGAATTACTGTACGCTCTATTTTTGATAAAGCACAGTATCCGCATTCCGGGTATCAAGAAGGAGATGCTTGAGAACCCGGGTGGGTTTTTGGCGAGGCTGGATGCATCAGAGAACAACAGGCTACCCGCTCCATGGATACATATCCTGTTTAGCCAGTCACACAAGATGAGGCCTTCGTTCCGCTCGCAAACATGTTGGCCCATACGAATTCCGAGGAAGCCGCATACCCGAGGCTGAAAGCCATGGTTTTGGTTCCGCTTTTACTAAACATGGATGCCAGTTCGTGGACAATTCTCCAAAGTACTCGCCCGCCGTGACATCCGTTCTTTGACTAATTTAACCATGAGCGAGGTATTCAGAAGTAGGTAGTCCTTCTTAGCCAACCGACGGTCTCCCCAGAAAAGTAGTTCTCGGAGGATTCTGTGCTCACGTACTGTTTATACAAGGCATCTGGAGTAAACTCAACATGGATAGTGCGAGCATCGATATAGATTGCAGTTGAATTATGCTTCTCAATGACGCTCACACCTCGTGGCATTTGTGCCTTGCATTAGTCTACCGTGACTAGACCGGACCAAGTCTCTCACGCTCGACTACTCCTGTCCATGACGCAGAGAAAGCCTTTTACCATGAAAGGCAAACGCCAGTATCATGTGCGCCTCCGATCGATAGCCGAGATCGCCGATGATGCCGACCTGGTGCTTGGATGTTCCAGAGACTCAAATCTATATCAGACTAGACGTGGTAACGATCACCTAGTGACTGTCAAGTTAGTCATTTCGGGGCATTATAAAAAGAATTTTTAGGAGTTTCGAGTATCAAGATGACGTTCTTTGTATGAGTGTCGTTAGAGTAGAAACTAGTTATCAACAATAGCCATCATGTACCACATGATACCAGTGCAAGACAACAGCCATATGAATCCCTTCTCGTACGGTTGCACAACAAGATAATATTGCCTTACTTTCTCCTCGTCATGTTCACCACCAAATAGCTTAGATAAGCGCCCAGACAATGTTCTCAGTCTTTCTCGTCCTCGGAAACCCACATAGGATACGAGAACAGATCCAATCACCTCACGACAACTCAACTTCTCACCTTGGCGATAATGATACGGCCTAGACGGGCCTGCGGGGTCACCGCGGTGAGTCCCCTGTAGATCTAGGCACTCAGTGGGGGCAGTAAGATCGATCCCGTCCTAAGATCACCATCATCATCATCATCAACCCAATATGTACGCCAACGCCGTCTACTACCCCTCGTGGCGCGTCTACAAGGAGCGTCCACCTTCTTCCCTAGACGTTTCCTCCATCACCCACGTCTTCTATGCCTTTGTAGGGTAAAGTTTCCTCAAGCCAGCCATAGATCGCCAATCGCAGGCTAACATTGTTCTAGCGTCAACGAGGATGGAACCCTTCGGGTATGCAGCCGCCTATAAATGCAACATAGGAGCAACTCGCTTATATATATCCGCAGACTCTCGACGAATGGGCCGACAACGACATGGATGTCGACGGCGAGAAGGGCTGCCTTGCAGCCATTGCCAAATTAAAGACCGAAAACCCACACATCAAGACTATCGTGTCTATCGGTGGAGGCGGAAGCAGCAATGAGTTTCCTGGCCTTGCTGAGAGCGAAGAAGCAAGAGAAACGTTTGCGCAGCAGATAAAGGAATTTTGCGATACCCATCAACTTGATGGCGTCGATAGTGAGTGTGTCCTAAAATGAGGTGCAAGTAGAGAGGCCAACATCTTTGAACAGTTGACTGGGAACATCCTCAGACTCCTGAGGCAGGACAGGATTATCTCCTGTTCCTTCAAGCCATTCGACAGGCTCTCCCGGCACCTGATTACCTCTTGACCAGTGCCCTCCCAGTGGGCGAATACTGCCTCAGGCATCTCGACCTTCCAACTGTGGGCGAGTTGCTCGACTTTCTCAACCTCATGGCATACGACTTTACCGGTGCATGGACCGATGTCTGTGGTCACCACGCGCAGCTTCTCCCCCCAGGTGAAGGCGACATTTATCCAACTCTCCGCAGCTCGTGCCAAGCTGGCGTCGACTATGTCATCAACCACGGCTTCCCAAGCCACAAGGTTCTTCTCGGTATTCCAGCATACGCCAGATACTTTGGCCAGGCGCGTGGTCCAGGTCATCCCTTTGAAGGAGCCGGAGAGATGGACTATTGCGATCTCCCAGGTGAATGGGTCGAAGGTGCCCATGTTGATGAAGGCGTTGCCGCGGCGTCCTTTGTCGACGAATGTGGCGACAAGGGTTTCCTCTCCTTTGATGTCCCTGCCACGGTTCGTATCAAGGCCAGGTACGCCAAAGCCATGGAATTGGGAGGTCTCTTCTACTGGACTGGTGCTGGAGATCGAGCGGGCGATGAGAGCTTGGTCGCTGCGGGTTGGAACGAACTTCAATGCGCATAAGGGGATGTTGCGGTATACAGTTTTGAGACGAACAAGTCTTTCTTGCCCTTCGATAGTCATGTTGGACAGCTCAAGTCAGGTTTTGGGTATCTGTTGTGTCAGTCAACATAGCTCACCATAGTAACTCCTTTCACCTCATCAATCACATATTTGCAAATTCTGGGACCTGTGAATGGGTTAAAATATCAGTTCGCATTACTTGAAAGAATCTAAGAAATAGGAAAAAGGCCATAGTACTGGCTCGATAGACTCGAGTTGGGCCCTATCAATCAAAAGCACCTACAATCAGGTATCAACGAAAGGCATCTAGAGACTCACCTTATCGATTCTCTCTCATCCCCAAAGCGGAGTATGGCTATCTATGGGCACGCATCAGTGACCAGAAAGATAACAGATACTTACTGAGGCGGCTGGTAGTCACCCCCCTGTCGCCCGCCGTTTGACTTCTCGTCCCTTCCAGCCAAAATCGGTCGTTCGCTGACTCCGGCTACTTCTTGGGTCAAGTTGTCAGCCAAGTTGAGTTGCTCAACCTGCCTTGTCACCTCCTGCACCAGCTCCTGACCTTCCAGATGTAGATAGTCCTTCATAAGCTGGTCCAGGTATTCACCATCAAACCAGTCCTCAAACTCCCACGTCGGCTGCTCATCAATCGCCTCATCAGCTGATGGGGGTAAAGATAGGTCCATATCACTGGTAAAGTTCTCGAGCGGTGAAGGCAGGTCCATGTCAGCGATAGAGTTCGGAGGCGGTGGAGGCACTGCCAACTCTTCCAGCTGTTGCTGTATCGTGCCCGGCATTTGTCGCAGCGTAGAGAATCTCTGAAGGGATCTAGTATAAGCTAAACGTTCTCGACGTCTTCGTCGACGCTCCTGCCGTTGTAGACTCTCTCGCCGTCCTTGTTCAAGATGCTGCTCGAGACGCTGCGATCGATGTTGATCAATCGTCATTAGGGAATCCATGAGCTCTCTAGCCTCCTGCTCTAGAACCGTTCCCTCTTCAGCTTGGGGGCCATTCGCACGTTGGCCAATGGTGGCCAAAATCCGACGAAGTGTCTCTCTTGCGTGCGTGTCCTGTTCGTCAGTTACAGAGCGACCTTCTGATACAGGGCGAGATCTCTCGTATGGATTGAATCGACTCTGAGAACTCCGGCGGGAGCGATCAAAGCCGCTGGCTCTTCTGCAGTAGTTGTCTCTAGGCATCTTAAAGGGTCTGTACTTGCCAGTGTGGTTCAGTAAAATTATCAGTGGTGAGTGGTTGGCTTTGACAGGCTCTTCTGGCGATGTCTGGAGAGTTGTGTGAGGAATGAGAAACGGGACGGTCACAAGGACCAACCGTTTGATATATAGTAGACGAAATTCGGATAGATGCGAAACAAAGACATGTTATATTCGACAATGTCCATTTAGAGTCTTGACACAACTCGACTGGTCATGTTTGTGGGGATTGTGTTCTGGAGCTGGACTGAACTCAACGATACTGTCCGAACATGCATCGATTTGGTCATCGAATTGCAAAGAACCCGGTACCTGATTGAACAGCCTGCATCTGGGTTGGGTCAAGCCGTAAGTGACGACCATAGATCCGACCAGAGAGTGCATTGTGGGCTGTTCAGTCTACAGCCTAGCTCTCTTGAGTCAAGGTTGCTGAACATGATATGTAGTCCGTATGTGGCCATATTTGGCAATCATGTAAATAGTCTTTGTGTCTGTAGTATGTTAGGATTATTCTCAGAATAAGAAAGAACATGCCGCTCCTTTGTTCCGGGGTTATTTGAAGGATAGATAATGGATGGTCGCGTAGGTAGGTTGAGCATCATCCCTGTCCAGCTGATAATAACCGACATGTCCCAAATGTGGCGCGGGCTCCGCACCGCCACGGCGCTTACGTCAAGGCATGTCACTGGACGCCTCCAGAGGCCTCAAGGTCCCTGCCAAGGAAGTCGTTGGCATGCGTGCCCAACAACAAGCAGCGACTCGTATAAGAGTGATCGTCGACCCCTCATCACTTTATTTCTTGCATTTCAAGCTTCTTTCAACGACATCCTGCGCTAGACTTTTCAACCTATCAAGGTGAGTACACACTCTCGACTTGTGAAGTGTCGTGAGCTGACTGGGCGATACAAGATCTCCCTACCAAACGCTTTACAGTCCCTCACAACAACAAACAACACATCATGGGTCTTTTCTGGTCAAAGGGCATCGGCGGCCGCCATTTCGGCACCAGCATCCATGTTGACAAGAACGGTGTCCGACGAGGTCCCTGGCGATTCTCGTTCGGCAAGTTCAGCTGTTTCCGAGCTTAAGGCGGGAACCGATCTTTCTTACCAACGTGGCGACTTCTTCTGTTGATCCAATGAAGGATTCCGACATTACGAGACTACGATACTGGCTTTAAACGAGTTTAGCGATAAATTGAGACACGATGGAAATGGCGATACGAGCCTTGGATTAATAGAACTCATTTTTCTTTACACAAGTTGGCAATAAAAACATTGAACTCAATTGCGTCGGCTCATCATCTAGGGTAGATGACCAAGTGGGGTTATGCACTTACCGAACTTCTGGCAGGCACGCGTTCACGTAGAGCAATCGTGAGTGACGACAGTTCAAGTTTATGAAGAATTCCACGTCTTGATCGTGACTCTGTTCCTTAAACTCCACCATGGCTCTTCATTGATCCATCACCTACTTAGAAAGCGTCATGGCGCTTCTCAATTTCACACTGAGCGAGGAAGGCGTCTCGGCTTTTCGTGACGCCCTCATCTGCCTGAACAAGTTCAGTGATGACGTCTCACTGGAAGCCAGGAAGGATTCTGTTGGTACCATCTCGACCAGAATAATCAGTCGCCTTGCTTACATACTGCAGTTCGTCCTCACTACCCTCAACACTTCTAAATCCGCATACGCAAGTGTCAAGTTCGCGACCGGCAAGTTCTTCTCGCGTTACCAGTACCAAGGCAGTCGCCAGTTCCGGGATCGCTTCTACTGTACCCTCTACATCCGGGTGAGCTTGATCTGGGACCATACGGGACCGCTAATTATATGCCATGATATTAATATCTTGTATAGGCTCTAATCTCATTGTTCCGGAGTCGCACCGCCACCGACACACAGAGAGATGTCGAGAAGCAGACACTGATCGACAGGTGTGACGTCGCAATCGAGGACGGAGAGGGTATCCAAAGCAGATTCATCGCACGTTTAATTTTCCGAAATGGACTGACTTCAACCCACCGGCTTCCTTTCGAGGTATCTGTCCCTGTCCACGCCAAGTTCAACAAGCAGGATGCTCCTCATCATTGGACCATCTCATCAAGGACGCTGCGACAGCTGATGGATCACTTTGGCCCTGGCATCGAGTTTCTTGACATCAATACTGATGGTGACCATGTCAACTTCACGTGCTTCAGTGAGAAGACAGTCAGTGAGGATGGTGCGTTTTTTCTTGTTAATGTGTGTTTCTATGCTAATTGTCTGACTAGCGGTCCTCAAGAAACCTCTTCAGACATCAATTGCCGTTGAAGCCGACGAGTTTGATGACATCGACGTCGAAGATAAACTCCACATCGTGATTTCCGTCAAAGACTTCCGCGCCATCATCCAGCATGCCGGAATTGTAGGTAACGATGTCTCGGCCCGCTACTCGATCCCTGCCCGACCAATCCAGCTCTCTTATACTGGAGATGCCATCTCATGCGAATTTCTTATCATGACCGTCGGCGAGCGTGGCAGTAACCCCACGCAGAGGACAAAGAAGGGTCGTAAGAATGCGGCACAAAACACAGGACCACGCCTCGAAGCCACCTCACGTAGGACAAGTGTGGCTCCGTCGGAATCACAACCTCCTCGGCCGCAAGTACCTCCTCCTGCATCTCGACCTCAGCAACTTACTCCACAAATGAGCGTTGCTAGAGCCAGCGCGTCGCGCATAGGAGCGTTTGACTTGCGGCCATCTCAGAAGCCACCACCTCCTGCAACTATGAGATCTGAGAGCTTGTTCGTTGAGGATGAGGGTTGGGAGCCTATCAACTATGATGAAGATGCCGAAGAGGAGGATAATGCGAGACTGGGATGGGATCATAGTGCGGATCCTGTGAGTCTAATAATTCCTTCTGCGTGAGGCGAGAAGCTAACTTGGCAGAATCCCTCTGTTTTCCATATGAACCGGGTTGAGGAGAGGCCCAAGACCACAGAACCCGAAGCAGCGGCGGAACCCGAGCCAGAACCAGAACCAGAGGCTGAGGCTGAGGCACCAGAACCAACAGACTCAGAGTCGGTATTCTTGGAACCCACACAAAAGCTTGCCGACGTTGAGAGCCTCGCTCTTTTCCCGGATTAAAAATGTAATATCGAGGAATCGTGTGACGGTGGCGTTGGTTTTTAGGAACGGGTTCACTCAGATGTAATGAATACCCAGCTGGTGGCACAGCCTGCCCCGACTGCTCCTATCTTGGAGCCAGGAGGGATGAATTTTGACGACGCAATGACGTTCCATCGACCCTTGACATCATTATCCTCGACTTGAGGACCACAGTTGCCGTGCTCACCCCATCCCCATGAGAGGACATCTCCCGTAGTCGAGAGGGCAACAACATGTTCACTTCCAATTGCAACCTTGCTCAATTCTGGAAGATTTGGGGGTGGAAGTTGTCCGTGATCATCTCGTCCCCAGCTTTGTAGGGAGCCATCCTTGGTCAAAACATAGATGTTTCCCCAGCTTGCTCCCACATCCTTCCACTCAGGACAAGACTGAGGCGCGTTCGACTGAATACCCCATTTGTCTGAGCCGAGTACCTTGATGTTTCCACTCTGTGGCTCGCCAAATAAGCAGGTGAATTCTCTGCCGCAGACAGCTCGAGCAACTTTGAAGCCGACATCTTCGATCTTTCGAGGAGCATGAAGGACCTGTCCAGGGCTGCCGGCTTGAGCCTTTCTTCCGTTACCCCAGCCATAGGCATCGCCGTTGTTGAGTACTACGACGACGTGACCCATGCAAGCAGCCAAGTCCACCACTTCTGTACCTGAAGGAGGAAACTCTTTGATCTGAGTAGCTGATGGTGTTCGCACAATGAGCTCGCCCAGACCTAGTTCACCCTTCATACCAGCACCAAAGGTAAAAACCTTTGTATTCTTGCCATCCTCATCCTTGGCGACAACAATAGAAGCTTCCCAAGTCGCCGCGATCAAGTCAATCTCGCCAACCTGAGGTCCTCCACCATCCTTGGAGAGTCGAATCTGCCGAAAAACGGGCACATCAGGACCCGAAGTCAAACCGCAAGCCCCGGGCGTCGAGTCGCCGCTCCAGTATAGCTTGCCGGACCTGCTGAGTAGCAGCGTGTGGTTACCCCCGGCCGCAACCTTTGTAATCGGGGAGGCTGGGGTGGGTTCCGGGTGGAAAATGACCTGCTTCGGCACGGAGACGTCTTCCTTGTGGCCAATTCCGAGTTGCCCGGAGCCGTTTGAGCCCAGGGCGAATACGACCTCCATTGCTAATAAGATTGCTGAGGGGGGCTGGAAATGAGAAATGGAGACGTTGAGGACTTCAACTTCTGTGAACTTCTAAGACGGCTTGTCTCCATAGATGCATATCCACAGTTTCTCCATTAGTAGCCCCACCATTTCTCTATCGCGAACAGATGATTATGTAAGGCGCGCTTATCTCCACCATTGAAAATGACTTTCAACTTTTTTTTCATCTTCAACCTTCTCTCCTCATCAACCCTCACACACCAAGGACTTTCTCCCAAAAGTCCAACAAAACACTCGCTCGAGGGTGTGAGGATGTGATCCCGTGTTTTCTCTCTGCTCTTGCTACCCCCATCACGCAGCAGAATATCATGGCTTCACAGGTACAGCCCATTCCCTCGGGGATGGAGAATTTCGTCGTTGGTCTGATTGGCATGGGCGATATGGGCAAGATGTACGCCGAAAGGCTGTCTGCCGCTGGCTGGAGGTAAGTTCTGGGTCATTTGCGACGCCTGTTCCTACCACCAGCCTCTTTTTCTCTTCATGGTAAGTCGAACTCCCCTTTCTACAGCACCAAATCCCTATTCCCCTCTGTTATGATGACTAGAGCGCATTTGGCTCGAGTATTGTTCAGGGACGTCTGGTGGCCGTTCCGGTCATTAGACTCCGCCCTGGGCTCTCACTGATGTAAACGCTTGCTACCTTAACTATTCTTTGTCTGAACAACCATCTTCACACCTCACTTTATGTTAGCATTCTCTTTTGCAAAGCACACACAAGCTAACATTTCAAAAAGAAGCAGACGCGTATACTCGAACCGTGTGGATTGACGGTCGACTAGAATTCTAGCCTGCGATAGAGAAGAGAACCTTGAAAGTCTCCAGAAGGAATATGCTGGAAATGTACGGGCTCTCGTCATCCCAAGCTTGCTGCTTTCCCTGTCGCTGAAAGGTATCGAATAGAAAAATATAGAGATTTGCCGAAATGGTCACCTTGTATCCCGCGCAAGCGACTACATCATTTATAGCGTCGAGGCGGCCGTCATTGATCGTGTGATTGCCCAGTATGGACCATGTACGCGCCCTCGTCTACTCTGCTCCCTTTGTGATGTTTTGAATATGTTTCCAATGGTTAAATATGTGCCAAGTCACTGACACTCTTGCTCTACCGCAGCAACCAAGCTTGGAGCCATCGTGGGTGGCCAGACATCATGCAAGTCTCCTGAGATCGCTGCATTCGAGTCTCATCTCCCTGCAGACGTGTCCATCATCTCATGCCACTCGCTCCACGGCCCCAACGTCGACCCCTACAACCAACCCCTGGTGCTAATCCAGCACCGCGCCCCAAACGAGGCCCTCGCCAAGGTCGAGGCGGTGCTAAGCTGCCTCCGCTCAAAGTTCGTCTACCTCTCCGCTCGCGAGCATGATCGCATCACGGCCGACACGCAGGCTGTTACACATGCCGCGTTCTTGTCCATGGGCAAGGCGTGGCATGCAAACAGGCAGTTTCCCTGGGAACTGAGTCGCTATGTCGGTGGCATCGAGAATGTCAAGGTCAATATTATGTTGCGCATTTATAGCCAGAAGTGGCACGTCTATGCTGGTCTTGCTATTCTTAACCCCGAGGCGCGGGAGCAGATTGCTCAGTATGCGAGAAGTGTTACGGACTTGTATAAGCTCATGCTCGAGGGCAACTTTGAGGGTTTGAGGGATCGCGTTTACCAGGCGCGAGACAAGGTGTTTGGTCCTTCGACGACGTGGGACACTCGTCCCCTGCTGGAGCCATCCATCCTCTCATCCTTTTCACTCGGCACACCAACTGATGAGCCCCGACCTAACAACCACCTATCCCTCCTGGCAATGGTGGACTGCTGGGCGGCCCTCAACATTGTGCCCTACGATCACATGCTCTGCAGCACGCCGCTATTCCGTCTACGCCTAGGTGTCACCGAGTACCTATTCCGCAGCGAAGACGTGCTCGACGCTGCGATCCGCACCGCCATCGACGACAAGACGTACCGTAGCGATGACCTCGAGTTCACCTTTGCGGCTCGCGCGTGGGCTGAGTGCGTTAGCCTCGGCCACTTTGAGACGTGGGAGAAGCGCTTCGTGAGCACGCAGGAGTTCTTTGAACCACGGTTTGAGGAGGCCAAGGTGGTTGGTAACCAGATGATCAAGAAGGTTCTGGAGAGCCTGAGGGACGAGAACTAGATAGGAAGAGGGATAAATTATCGAATAATGATGACAACTGACTCAACAATACTCGGATTCTAAGAATCTGCGCCAGACTCCTGGATGTTGGCTGATCTAGCTCGTCTAAAGAGCGATCGCCGTGGCCTCTTTCTGAACGCCGTTGTACAAGTCACCTTGCGCCCATCCTCTCAATACCAGTGATACTTACAGTACCAAACAATACCGACTCTGCCACACGTACCATGTCTCGTACACCGCCTTACACCTGAGTTATCACATTGACATCTGGCACTCCAGTCTCCGCGCTCTCCTCCGTGACACCCACACCACGATCCACTCTCAACGACGCAGGCGTGAACTCACATGCTTCGTTGTCGAGATCAGACAGTAGCTCCTCGGTATCCCACGAGTCATCGGTGTGTAAGAGGGGAGGACTTTCACTGGCATCTCGTGTCTCGCCCCTCATCTGTCCCAACCTTTGAGCTCGTCTAAACTTATGTCTGTCATCTTGGTTAGAACAAGTCACTTAGAAAGACGAGGTAAGACATACCGATCCAACTCTATCGCAGGCCGTGCCGGACTCTCACTCGAGTCCCTTCTTCTATTAGGTGTAGGCATATCCTCCAAGCTAGGTAGGAGCTCAAGGTAGGTCTGCCTAGAAGCCATAGTGGACTTGGATGGTTGACGCCGGTGGACATTACTCAGAGCCTTCATTCTATCCGAGTCACTCTTGACGGCTTGGTAATTTCTTGATGGCTTAGCAGTATACAAGTCGTCTTTTGTTGTTAGGCGTCGAGGTGGTGGTGGTGGTAGCCTCTCCCTGTAACTAGCGGCCTTTTCATCGAGCATGAGCAACAGATACTCATTCAAGAAAGCGTCATCTGCAAGACTCTCAGGTGGCTATCGAATAGGTCAGTTCTCGTACGTTCTGGGACATCACCACCAAGACTCACTGTGAAAATCTTCGGTGGTGGGCCCCGCAGGCCGATACGCTTCACGACCTCAGAGCAGACGATAGGCTTGCCCCCAATCTCCTCAAAGCCAAGCCCAATGGCTGCTGTCACAGGTATTTCACCATCTGCAATGGCGCCCATGTCGAGAAAGGCTCGATCGGCGACTGCGGGCCGGCACCACGGACACACTCTGTACTGGCAGATTTCTGGTTCGCCGCAGCTCCACTGTCTTGTGTATATGCTATCGTTCGTATAGGACTCGGTGTTAAAGAGGGCGTTGCTGGTTCTTCTGAATTTCCCCGTGGCAATCATGTTCTTGACCTGTGATACCAATCAAGTAAGCCAGATGGCCCCAAGTTGAAGTGGTTTCTTCTCACCTCTTCCCGCTGTCTTGCAATGATTCTGAGGATTTCAGGCGTGCACTTGACAATCTCCTCTTCAGGCATGTCGCCAAAGCCCAATCTATCACCCTCTCGGACCCCCAATGCATTTATCGAGTCTGGATCTGAGGGATCTATTTCCGGCTATAGTCCAATCAGTAACAGTCCTGAGGTTTGGCGACTCCCATAGGAAGGTTGGTACTAACAGGTCCAATATCAATGATCCTCTCAATATCCTGCGTACATCGATACAGCCAGCCAAACTGGCCAGGCTGACGACACAAGCAGCACACTGAATCTTTCTCGTAGACCCGTGTTATGGTCGTGTGCGTACAATGTGGTCTAAACACCTCAGGTCTCTCATGCGTAGGCCTCTGGTAAAACGCCATGTCGAAGAGTTAATCGATGAGGGCTGAGCCTCACATCGACGGGTGTTCCAGGGGCGATTCAGTCTCAACGTGATAATTAAACAACAGGGAGATAAAACAACAGCTGCGGTATTAAAGACTGCTTGAAAGACGAGTACATGAGCAAAAAAGGACAGATTGTTTTTTACAAACGGGCATGGAGTTGTTCTGAATTTGCCCGAGAAGAGGAAACCTGGAGACGCAATCAAAAACTCAACTTCTGTTGTATGCTCCTTCCTGCATGAAGAAGGCTTGATAGAAGCCCGTGGCCAGGTTTTGCCAGTGCAAGTGCAGGCCAGCTGGCAGCTGCCCGTCTTTGACGGGTCATTGGGGGAGGGTGCTTATCACATCTTTGTATTTTAAAATGGACATGCTCAGCCTATGAAGAATTATTAGAGATCCATGATATCCTCATTTGAGTCGTGATGCATAGACGCTGTATGGAAGAGCCACTGACTGGAACCTAGAATTGTGTGGAGTTCGGCAGAGTACTTAGGTACATGCCAAACTGATGAAATCCTGCAGAAATCTCCTTTCATAATATCATACAAGACTGAACATGATGCCGTTGTTTTGTTCTAAAGAACTTATGACTCCATTGCACAAACAGGCAGCTGAAGACCGTATGCAATGTTAGATCTGTGAAGCAGTATCACCAGCCACTTACTTAAACACGCCACACTATCATGAACAGATGGCGAGGACACACTCTCACGATCATCGAGGTAGGGACAACAGATGACACAGTAACAAGAAATGGTGGCCCATAGAGGGATTGTATCTATTTTCATGGCCTCATCCACAACTGCAACCTTTACCACGCCTCTCTTTAGCGCCCCGACCAGTTTCAAGACTTCCCAGGGAGGAAGGGGAAATGATTGTCGTCTTTCTCAAGTGGTTGATGCTAGTTTGTGTGAAATTTGTCGTTCAACGGCGCGTTTTTATTTCTCTAGCATTGAAAGGTATATGCCAGATAACCGCAAGGCAACGCAAACCCCTTTCCGAATGCATAAACCCCGTAAAGCAGCCCCAAAAACCGACCCTTAATTTCCCTTTTAAACCTCGGTGGTGACCTTCGCCTTGGCGTTCGTGACCTTGACGCCTAGTTGCTTCGCGCGGGCGATGATGTCAATTCGCTTCCTCGACGAGACGTTGTGGGCGATCCTGTGCTCTTGTCAGTGGTGGTTCCCTTGGGTTAAAGAGGTATCGGACGTACTCGGCAGCGTGGGTTCGGTTGTGCATGAGGAGAAGCTCAACGTCGTTGACGTTGCTGACGAGGAAGGCCTTGTGGCCGGAGGGGGTCAGGAAGCGGGTCTTCTTGTTGGAGCCATAGCCGATCTAGAGTCGCAAGTATCAGCACCATGTCCATCCATTCATCCACCAGACAAGAGTCTCTTTCTCTGTCCGTCTCGGAGAGGCTGCACGTACAGAGGGCATGGCAATGGTGCCGCGGAAGCGTCGTCGGACACGGCTGTCGATACCCTTGGGCTTGCGCCAGCTAGGGTCCACGCACTTGAACCGGTCACTCTGGTGACGTTCGAAGCGCTTCGTGCCTGCACACACACACGAGTCAACATTTCTGTTCCCAATCGACCCTCAAAAAAAATCTTCATCGTTCTCCTCCAAGGTTCGTCGTCGGGTAGTCGTCGAAGGGCATCTCGGGTGGGCGGTACATACGCTTCTTCACGATGGGGACGTGCTTCTTGGCGGAAACCATCTTTATAAAATATGTCAGTACTTCTGGATGCTTGATCGATGAGGCCGTGATCGCATACCTTGACACTGCGGGTTAGTCGACGGGCTGGATGGCTGTGATAGTGTCCGGCGTGAGGATCTGGCGAGGCGAATTTTTGGCAAACGTCGAATTGGGAGCGCTAAGTTTCAAGGGCACAGTTAGGGTTTCCATCACGTGCGCAGGAATTTTTTCGTGCCTCCACAAGTTGACCGACCCCCTGCCAATTTTTTGGTGCGCAAGCCTGAAGAGCCAGCGAGAGACCCACTCAAAGTGGCATAGCGTCTTTCGAGGGCACAAACCCTCTCTTCTGCAAAAATCGACAGGCGAGCTAGACCATCTGTTGCAACACGTCCCGCAGCTCGTTAACCTCACAGCACCTCCCGGCAACCAGACAATCAGCAATCATGTCGACGACGCAGAGCGTGCAATGCTTCGGCAAGAAGAAGACGGCCACCGCCGTCGCCCACTGCAAGGTTCGTAGGAATGGCGAAAATAGTGAGAGATGGAGAAAAGAATCACCAAGGCTAACATATCCTCAAAATATAGACCGGCCGTGGTCTGATCAAGGTCAACGGTCGTCCTCTGCAGCTCGTCCAGCCCGAGATCTTGCGCTTCAAGGTACGATTCTGAGCCCTCTCCCACGATCTACCTCCCGTCACCGAGTTCGAGAACGATTGAAACGAGAAGTCTCTTTGAAACGCGGTGGATGTGGACTTTTGTGTGTGGAAAACGAACAAAATGCTGAGACTCTTCTCAATAGGTCTACGAGCCTCTCCTGGTTGTCGGTCTTGACAAGTTCGCCAACGTCGACATCCGTGTCCGCGTCACCGGTGGTGGTCACACCTCGCAGATCTACGCCATCCGCCAAGCCATCGCCAAGTCCCTCATCGCCTACTACCAGAAGTTCGTCGACGAGCACTCCAAGAACCTCCTCAAGCAGGCCCTCGTCCAGTTCGACCGAACCCTCCTCGTTGCCGACAACCGCCGCTGCGAGCCCAAGAAGTTCGGTGGTCCCGGCGCCCGCTCCCGCTTCCAGAAGTCTTACCGTTAAACGGTGTGTGCTCGGGACAGGGAGACACAAAAACTCTGGGGGAAGAGAGATCGGAGCGTTGTTGCAGTGGAGGATACTACGGGCAGTGCGGAAAAGGGACTGGAGTCAAATATTCCCTGGTATGGGAATGGGTTTCCCATTGGCATTTGCATGGCCTTGCTTTTGACGGATTGTAAAGGATCTGGCAGGCAAATGAAATCTTCAAAGTTAACGACCGGGCTCGCACTGCAAGAGACTGTGACGTGCTCAATGAATTGTCTTGTTCGCTGGACACGCTCCGATATTAGGTTCCTGTTTCCTGCAATGTGCCTGTGACGCGTCTAGATGCCGATGTGCTGGATTGCCTTGTGCACTGATGCTCCTGGAGGGTAAGGATAATGTTCGCTTGTCCTTGGCTTCTGCCTCGGTGGCTCTGCTCTGTTGCCTTGAGCGAGAACAGAGCAACGAGCTCAGGTTTGAGCAACAGGAATTGATGGACGACAGTTCAAGAACAAGTAACTGCCACTATCATTATTCTCTGTTTTAATTCCGAGATACTCAAGCCCTCCTGACCAACTGTTCCCTATCTATCCCAAACTCCTAGCTCTCCCCAAAGTAATGACGTTTTGTGTACTACTCCTCGTTCACTGGCATCATATGACGCCTACCATAACTAAGTATTATTAATAAAATAAAAATTCTACAATAATATTTATAAAGTATTCCTGGTGTTTTGATTGGGATTTGTTGTGTTTACACATTACATTTGCTGCCTCTTGACTCTGAACTGTGTTGATAAACTGTTCGTTGAACCTTGATCTACTTTGCTCCGCCCCCATCCCTTGGCTCGTTTGTTAGGAAGCTCGCAAGTCATATTTTATAAAACATTGTTTATTATAATCATAAGTTATTAATTATTTTTGCATCTTAGGCCGAGTTTTTCCTTTTAAACGAGAAGTATTCCTAGGAGTTGGATGCACCTCGACCATTTGGTGTCTTATTTTTTCCTTGGACCTCGTGACCTCATTCAAACCATCCGTTACATCCACCACCTCGCAAACACCTACCAAGTCACCTATCATCACTCAACACATAGCATCTGCATAGCCCGCACTGTTGAGATGGAGGGCGACGCCCCGCCGGTCTCAGACTCCAACGCCTCCGCTGGCGGCCGCTCTGTCAAATCGGTTCCAGTGGTCAGTTTAAATCCTCCAGGATCATTGCATATGCACCAGCCTGCGGGTGAGGTTCAAGTGGAGGAAGATGACGACCTTCCACCACCCCTCAACCCTCCGGCTGGACAGAGCGAGGATGCTGCCAGCTCTATCCACAACTTGGGTGGTGGCGATGTGGTCATCGTACTGGACCTGCCTGAAGTCTTCACCGTCGGATACGACTCTATATCCTTCACAGCAAAGCATTTCGGCGGCGTCAGAGATATACCACCAGGTCCTCACTTCTTCTGGGTTGCTCACCCAGGAGGTCTTTCTACTAGATGCGGTATCTGGATCGTTACCACTGCTGTGAATACCGTTCACGTTTTGCAATGGGACAGGTTTAACGAAGTTCTCGGACACTCTGCTCAGGCTGAGGCATGCATCCAAGCAGACAACCTCGACACTATCCACTCCAAGCTTGTCCCATATCATGATCCCAGCGCTGTCAATGCAGCCAGCGGCGACCTCTCACAGGCTGCTTCGGAAAAGAATCTCAAGATGTGGGAGCAGTTGACAGGCAGAATCACCAAGGGTGTTCTCAACCGTGTCACAGGGCAACATGGCAACTGGGCCGTTCACACAGGCGATCGCGTCAAGGGCTCAATACTTATGGCCGCAGAGATAGAGCTCGATGACTCAATATCCAACCCGCTTCTTAAAGCTCGCGAGCTAAACTTCATCTTTGGCCAACGGTCAAAGACATACTCGACTGATAATACCGGTGCTGACCGAACACTCGAAGCTACCGACGCAACGCCCTACATTTTATCGCTCATTGGCAAGGGTGACACCAACCTCACTCCTGACGATATTGTTGGCGAGTTCCAATTCTCCTACGTCGTGGGGATGCACCTTGGAAATGACTCGTGCATCCAACAGTGGTGGCATATGCTGCTCAAGTTATTCCTCCGAGCCTATATCCTGCCCGCCCGTCGACCGGACCTTGCCGCTGGATTCATCCGCAGCCTGACTGCCCAGTTATCTTACAGTGCCTCTTGGCTTGACGGCTCCGTTCTCGACTATTCCGACTCGCAAACCCGCGAGTTACGCCTGGCGCTTACAGTCTACAAACGGCGTCTCGATGAACTCCTCCTTGGCCTCGGAGCTCAAACCACACCTGAGCAACTGGATGTCGGCACTGCCTTTGCAGGACTCGAGGCTTTTGTTGCTGGCTCTTTGGATTGGGATCTTCGGGGCGCCTACCTTCGTCGAGGGAATGTCATGATGGAGGATGGAGAACAGGTGGAGCTTGAGGTTGCAGATCTAGCTGCTGAAGATGAACGGGGTGAGTGGGCACCGGAGATCGTGGACCTGGATGAGTCTGGACGGCAGCGTGATCTTGTCTCATGGAACGACTAGGGAGGTTGTGCCTCCACATCCGAAAACGTTTCCGCGTACAGCATATAGGTAGGTAAGGCCTATGATTATAAAGCTACACTCACATATAGACTTTAGAGTGTAAACTGATTATTTCATAGTTTTATTTATGTCTTCTACTCTAAATTACCTTTGTGGCCCGACAAAGTTCTCATTGCCTACCATCCGGGTAGATGGTTGCATTCTCGACCAGAACACCTTTCCGGTGGTCGACGGAGATTGAAGAAGGTTGGATCCAGGGCATCGATCTTTTTTATGTGAGCTAATGGGCCATTATACTGGAGTATTATTTCCTCCCTTGGGCTGCGACGAGGTCTTTGTTTGAGAGGGACGATATTCATCGTGGGGTTAGCAAAATATGCGCAAGCAAAATGGAGACGTCATCAAAGTGCCAACAGGACCGAATGACAGGTGTTTTTGTGAGACAATGAAGGTGATGCAGTAAATGAGACAAACTTTCAAGTAGTAATTTTATACTATAAAGAAGTAAGACGCGGTCATTGATTCACAGTGGTTTGACGTCAATCACCGCCTCACTTTGGTGGTGAATCGGCGCTCTTGAGGAAGCAGAGAATCGTCGCCTGTCAGTACCACAAACCTTTAATTGAATTACATGACAAGCACAGCCTTTCTATTAGCAAATACAGTAAGAAGAGCACAGTATAGTCTACATCATGCACCTACCAAACTGTACCTGAGAGGGCATCAACTCTATCTCAAGGCGATGTCCGAGCAATGCACACTCCCCCCCGGGCCGTTTTACCTGCATCATCCGCTTTCAAAGGGGACAATTAAACGTTTGGAATCGGCACCTGGTAGAGATTATAGAGTTGTTCCCCTCGCAGGGCTGCAGGTCAAACGGCCGCATGGCTCCCCCTGCAAGCCTCTGCGCGCCTCATGTTTATTCGGACGACAAGCTGCATGTCATTGTCGACCTTTTTGATATGGAACACTGTTTATTGCACACTGTTTGAAGGGCATGCTGTAATGACATTTGTTGGCGTGTGAAACAGCTCAAGGTTGAAATTCAACTACGATTTGTCAAGGGCCATCCTTTTCGGTGACGGAACCGTTCGAACCAAACCACACTACAGGCATTACAATCCACTTTGACTTAACCCATCAACCCAAATAAAGTCCGGCTCATAGACCCTCAGCAACTCTAATCCAACAAAAACCCCCACGCCCCTTGTAAGCTTCCTTACCACGCCGCCGTAACCACAACGAGATAAAAGCCGAGCGTGCGTGTGCGCGCCATGGATCACCCAGGTCTTGTGGTGCAGCAGTCTGTGTGGTCCCCTGGCACCGGTTTTAACGGCGGGCGGGCTCTTGTGACCCTCCCTTGGGAGGGGGGGTACGAAGTGGGCTCGGCCCCGTCCGTCCGTGTTTTGAACCGCGCCGTCGGGTTTTTCAGGCCATCGAAGCGTGTTTCTTTTTTGCTAAGCTTGCCTTAGATAGATGAGAGTTTTTACTTCACGTCATGGTTTTGATAGTGGTTTGTTGCATGTGATGGGGAGGGCAAAAAAAAGTGTCTATACTGAGAGGGTATGGGAGAGTGGAGGTTATAGTGGTTGCAGCTCGTCTATCATTCTACCCGTATATCCGTACAGCCGTATCCTTATGGCGATTAATGCCACAGCCTCGTTGCTCGATTGTGCAATGAAACACAGTCTACATTTAAACATTAGCTTAAATACTACGTTTGACACTCCTTACCATGTTCTAGACAAAAAGATCTAACCGTTGAACCCGAAGTCTTGTCTCTGAACATTCCACCGTCAAACGCCTCATGTCTAGAACCAGTGTGGATGTAGTCACCTCACGTCGTACAAGAAAAAACAAACCACGGTTTAAAAAAAGGGGTGACTCGAATGGTTTTGTGTAACCCCAAAATAAACATTTATTCACACCCAGTCTCAGCCTGCTTTGAACAAGTCTCACACCATAGACCGGAGTCGGGGGCTCGGCCGAGAAACCGCACAAGTTCCATTCATGTCGGCTGCGTCACGCCTCACGGGCTACCAACCTACCTACCGGGCTGTTAAAAAAAGGGGAACTTCTGCACCCTGTAGATTCCTCGTTTCGGAAGAAAAACAGAACTAACTACCAACATACATATTTTTCGTCGCACGCGTCCAGGCTGTGTCCCATCATGCAAGGTGTCCGCAGGTTTGCAGCAACATGTCTTGTTCTTCTGTCTCTCTCTTTTTTTTCCTTTGACAACAGCGGCTAAATTCTCCTAGCGTTGGGGTCTAACCGGGAACACCCCCTTGTCCCATCCTCAACGGCGTCACACACACTTGCACACACACACACACACACACACACACACACTTCGTTTGGACTGGGCTGAACACTTGTTTTTACCGTTGCTATGGCCTTGGGTAAAGTTGGTTCCGTTCTTAATTTTTTTTTTCGGGTTTACACGCCCCCCCCTTGTTTAATTCTTCTATTTTTTTCTTCTATCGCAGTAGCTTGCTTATCTGCATGAGTGCCTGTTTTTGGTGGTCAAGTTTGACAAGAGGGGGAGAGACCTGATGCATGCATCCACAGACTGGAAGTCGATCGGCCGGCAAATGCAAATCATGGAGCAAACCATGTCGGGCCGCTCGCTTCCCGTTTGTTTCCTTTAATAAATCGATATCTTTATCATCATCATCATCGTTGCACGCACATTATTCCCGCCCCTTGCCCTTGTCCTTGTCTTTGATCCATATGTCAAAATGCTGGTGTTTAGACCGTACGATATATGTGGGCTCTCGTCTCGTGTGTGTCGTGCGTGCGTGTCTTGTCTGAGATCCAAAAGCCTCGTCTCCATGGATTTGAGATCCCAGTTGCAGATCCTCCCGGTGAGATGGGCTTCGATCCATCCTCATGGATGCTTGCTTGCTGCTTGCTTGCTTGCTTCTCACTAACAGCGCACACGCCCACCCTCTATCTCATCCTGTCTCTCCTCGCCAATCTATTTAGATCTCCTCCACTTGGCGTTGTTGCGTGCCCTCCGTCAACCAAGCGATCAGACCACCCTTCGAAATCCTCACTATATCCGTACACGGAACCACGCTGCGCTAGCCCCCCAGCGCCGCCTTGTCCTTTGTGTAACCCGACCTTTCCTTAAACCTTGCCCTTTTGCCCTGGCCTGGCCTACCTTACCCAATCCCTGGCCCTGCTTTTCGCCCCCCGAACTATCTCGTAGCCGCCTTAGCGTCCGTCGTACAACCGCAACCTCAACCCACCCCCTCTTCCACTTCCACTTCTTCTTCTGTCCTCTTGCTTGCATCTGCCTGCGTCTGCTGCTTCTTGCCGTGTGGTTCTTGGTCTCGCATCCCAGGGGGGACCCCTCCCCCGGAGCAAACGCCACCCAAGATCTCACATCACATCGAACAATGTCTTAAACCGGCACTTCAACGACACGAGGCTGACTTGTCATAACCCGACACGACGGTTCCCCTTGCTCTTGAGGACAGCCAGCATGCCATGCGATACCATGTGCTGTGCCTGCTTGTTGCTACCCACACAATATGCACATCGTGTTCCAGTGACACCTAGTTTTATTTTGCCCTGCCGCCTTTCGACGTATAGAGCTGCAACTCCCATTATGCTCCTCCTTCACCTCATTTATACTGAAGCTATCCACAGCAAATATTCAGCCTCGTTCTTCTCAATCTGCAAGTATTCTTGTTGTTGATTTGCAACGCCTTTATAACCTCCTCGCAAAGTCCTACGTCTCACCACCAATCCCCCTTTGGCAAACATCACATCAAGTCACTCGAGCAAATATTTTCTTTGACGCATCAACAGACCTCTTTGTTATAATGTTGTCGTTACTTCAGCTATGGACATGTTTCTTGACAACTATGGTGTCGATTGCTTCAGGGCACCAATAGTGCCTCGTCAGGTTCGTGACAGTCCCCTGGCCGCTTTACACAAAAAACTGGGCTGATGATATGAAATGTGCGTACAGACGCAGCTTTCGCCGAATCTCGCAGAATCATCTCGCGGCTCTCCTTCATCATGTGCCACCATCATCCATCTCAAATGCAGATAACAAAACCGCGCCAAACCCCCCCCCCCCCCCTGTCCCCTCTACACATCTCCGACCCCACCCCACCAGACAGGATCCCGAATGCCGACTTCCGCTTTCAAATACAAAACA